>AFQZ01000692.1:0-27322 GCA_000222935.2 Aciculosporium take MAFF-241224 | reverse complement strand
CCACTTAAATGTGCAGCTCTTATACTGCTTAGATGTATAGCTAGGGAGGTCTTCTTGCTACTAGCTTGCTCCGAACTCTTAAATATCGCATCATTAAATAGGGTTACTATTGATATGCTACTTAGATATACAGCTCTTATACTGCTTAGACACATAGCTAGGGAGGTCTTCTTACTACTAGCTCGCTCCAAACTCTTAAATACTGCATTATTAAATAGGGTTACCATTGATATGCCACTTAAATGTGCAGCTCTTATGCTGCTCCCTCTCTGCGTCTCTTATAGCAAGGCCTTTACGCCTTAGGACGCTATTGTATATGCTACCTTATTAGTACTGCTATTGCTCTGCTCCTTCTCTGCAAACTTATCTAAGAATATTAGCAGGTGTAACAACTATGCCTTTGCTATAGCTGCTTTTAAGAAATGGTCTGGCCTTTAAGATAATCTGTTAGCCAGGTTTAGCTTCCCTGGCCTATGCTTAATTATAAAATCATACAGATAAAGTTTATCTAATACTATAACCTATCTGCTAGAAAGCTTTAGTTTTGTTACTAGGTACTTATAGTTTAAGTAATTAGTAACTACTTTTATTAGATACTATAAGTAAGCTAGGTAATGTCTTTATATACAAAAAGCTTCTTATATAGCTAGTAGCTTGGTATTAGGTGTTGTATAGTAGAGTTCAGGGCCTGACAACTTTTGCGATATATACACAACTAGGTGCTAATTGCCTAGCACTAACATTGCTAATACTACGCTAATAGTAAACGCTAAGGCATCTGTTTTAACCCAGAGGGGGGCTGTTGGATTAAAATAAACCAAGACTAGTGCTTTTAAAAACTTCTATTTTAGCATCTTAAATGCGGCTTATACGTTATAAGGTAGTTTAAAAGTCCCTCTGAACTCTCCTTTTAAAAGGTTTATTAGTAGGATGGCGATTTTACTATATGCCCTAATAAACCATTAGTAGAACCCTATAAACCCAAGAAAGATTTATATATCTAGTACACTGCTTAGTAATAGCCATTTTACTACTACTTTAATGCGTTCCGGTTCTATTTTAATACCCTCTAGTGTAATAATAAATCTAAGGAAGCTAACCCTTATTGTTAAGAATTCGTATTTATTAAGGTTTATATATAGCTTTACAATGCGTAATCTCTGTAGGACTAGTTTAACATGCCCCTTATACGCTACTGTATCACTGCTATAGATTAGGATGTTGTTTAAATAGATAATGCATATCATATTCACTAGCTCTCCTAGTGCAGCATTAATATATTCTTAGAAGGTGGCAGGTGCGTTTACTAAGCCAAAAGGCATAATAAGATATTTAAAGTAACCGTATCGGCATTGGAAAGCTATCTTCCACTCATCGCCCTTGCGGATATATATCCAGTAGTAAGCATCTTTTAAGTCCAGCTTTATACAAATTATTACTTCTCTCAATCTATCCAACAGTTCTGATATAAGGGGAAGAGGGGCCTTATCCTTCTTAGTAACCCTATTAAGGCCCCTATAATCCACATAGAGGCATAGTTGGCCTCCCTTTTTTAGTACGAATAAGATTAGGGCTCCCGCTAGACTTATTAATCTTCTTATCTAGCCTTTCTTCTGTGTATCCGCTAAGTACTCGCAGAGAACTTGCAGCTCTTTCTCTACTAGGTTATAAATCAGTCCCTATAGAGGCGTTCCTCCTTCTAACAATTCTATTATATGAGTTTTCCCTTCTAGAGAGGGTAGCTTACTAGCTAACTCTTTTAAAAACATATCTATAAATTCTTTGTATTCTAGTGAGAGTGTCTTCATAATAACCTCTTTATTTATTTTATTTTCGTCTGGCTCTTCCTAGGCAACGGATAGTCGGACCATGTATTAGCTAAGGATTAGCATTATGCCTGCTGCTTTCTTTATACGGTAAATCTGTCGTAAACTAGCAACTAGCTTCAGGCGTTCTCTTGTCACTAAATGTCTTTAATAACCAGATGCCTATAATAGTACTTTCAGCTTATAGTCTACAGCCTAGTCTATTCCTAGGATTAGTCCCTCCCTAGTGTCTGCTATATAGCAGCGGAGTCGATAGAATTTGCTATAATCTATACTGTCTGTTATTTATACTACCCTATTAATAACACCCTAGTGCTTTAGTTCTGTTTATAAGGCGCTTTCTAGCTTTGCCTTATTTACTTCCACCCTCTTCTAGTTAGCCTTTAATAGTAAGTCTGGATGTATTATTAAGTTTGTTGCTCCTAGGTTAAATAGTGCGTTTACTGCTACCCAGCTTCCTTCTTGCTATAGTTTTATCCTTATTCTTATTTAAGAGTTATTAATTTTATTCTTAGAGTTCTTAATTTAGCCTAGGGGTTTAACTATAATAATGTGTCCCTAGGTGCATGCTATAGTTACTGGCGTTATATTTAGGTCCGTGGCCTGCGCTGCTTTTTTGTAGTTACTATAGTATAAACTTGTTATATGCCTATCTAAACCGCATGTCTTGTAATTAGGTGCTCTATAATAAGGAGCAATATGGCTGTATTTTTTATATTTAAAACAAGAATAAGATCACTAGCCCTAGGTTGTCTTTTTCTTACTACTTATCCCCTGCTTGTCCTCTAATAGCAATGTTAACCTAGCTTGTTTCCTATAGGGATAGGGTCTCTCATTATACCCCTTAGTGGCTACTTCTGCCTTATAACCCTGTCTAATAAGGTGTGCCTAAGACTTAGGGAACTCTTGGCTAAGGACCTGCTTCCTTATTGCGTGGTTTAAGCTATTAATAAACATGTAAATTCGAATTCTCTTAGGGATGTCTTCGGGCAGCTCCCCCTTTATCTTGCCCTAAATCTTAATAAATGCTATAAATGGCTAATCGTCTTGTTGCCGTAACTCTAGTAATAACTTTGTTACTTCTAGGCAGCGTGCGTTCTTATCCATTGCTCTATCCTTTAGCCATATAATAAAGTCCTTCTAGCTATAATTGTTAAAGTCCATAATACCATCCGTGGCTACATACCTATTCCATTGTCGCTTTGCTTCCTCTGCTAAGCAGCTGCTAGTATAGGCAACCTTAGTTAAATCGTCTGTAAAGGTTGCCCTATTTATAATAAAAGCTATGTTTAGGTCTGCAAGAAAGGATTATAAGTTCTTGTAACTATCTCCCTTATAGACTAGGGCTTTTAATTATGCTTTTACAAGGCTATGTTGCAGGTAAGTTGCCGTTGATTAGTTACCTAGAGTGTCCGTTTAGAGAGAAGCAGTTAGACCAGGCTCCTTTAGCATAATTACTAAGGGGTTTGTTAAGTCTTACTGTATTTTCTTAAGTTAGGCGCGCTTTTAAATAAGGTGTAGCTTTCTTATAGCTTCCTTAAGTTCTTAATCTAACTCATCTTCCTTATTAGCTTATGTATTAATATCTTAGATTTAGGTGCGCTAGGGTTTAGGCTAATAACACTAATTGCTTATAGTGCTATTAAGGTGAGTTTATCTCATTTTTATAGGTTCTCCTGTTCCACTCTCTAATATAAGTACAGGGGGTTCTAGCTATAGTATAACATCTTATGCCATAGTAATACCAGAGCTGCTTCCGTTTCTGTTAAATTTATCTAATGCCTATGCAGTTGCTGTGTTAATACAGCTGCTTACTTATATATTTATTCTTTAGGTTAATATCTTTACTAAGCTAACAGTCCACCGTCCCTATAGGAAAAAGCAAATATTTTATTATAGTTAGAGGTCTACTAGTAGAGTAAAGGCTATAGTTAAGCGTACTTGTAACTAAATAGCTACAAGTAGGGTTAGTAATGTAAATGCTATATTCACTAGCCTCTCTATCTCTCTGTGAGGCCTGTCCCCCTATATACCTGTGTGTAGCTAGGGCGCGGCTTGCCCTAGTGGGTCTCTGTACTCTTACGCTCTTGTCTCGTAACTCTCCTGACAGGTAGGGAGGGAAAGCCTCCTTATATACACAGAGAATATAAGAAAAGTGGGGCTATACCCACTATAGGTTACTAGCCTAATTAGGCATAGTAAACATAGAAAAGAATAGAATGGAAAGGAAAGGAAGTAGTTGATTTCTAATCAACCCACTAAGACCCACCAGAGCATACGTGTTACGGGATAATCCGCGATGTCGGATCCCCACCTATATAGGACGGATTCGTCATGCAGCTAGTGAGACTGGGAACAATAACAACAACTTACACAGAATGCACTTAACTATATGACTTAATAGTAGTATATATAGGTACGTTTAATAACCCCTTTATAATAACATTAATGATAGCTTTACGGTTACTTCTAACTAACTACGTAACGATACCACTACGTAACAACTAGTAGTAATTGCTTACGTCCTTTATATAAGGTTTTGACTAAAAATTAAGGACTTGCTGCTTTTAGTTAGCAAGACGTATTAAGTTAAATTACTAGATTGCTAGGTCCTAACTAGCAAGGCTATAACAGCTAAAGAGTTAGGGTTACTGTTATTAATAAGCAAGGTAGTGTGCTAAAACGTTAGATTTGCTACCTATAGCAAGGCTATAAGCTAAGAGGTAAGAAGGATTTAACAGAACTTATGTCTAAATTAACAAGTTAGCACCAGGAATTAAACAACTACTAACTGTGTACTATAATAATTACTAAGGGAGAGCTTTATTATGTTTATAAGCTTTATAAATACCTTAAGCAAAATCCTAACCCTCTTAGTCCTAGAGGAAGACCAGTAACTACTAACAACGAGGTTAAGGACCTTTCCTGCCTAGGAAGTTATAAATTCCATAAAGGAAAGATTCACCAGACCTTAGAACCGCTATAACCAGTTAACCTAGTCCCTATATATTACTTATAATTTAGGGAAGAGCTAATTTTAGTACGATAAACGCTAAAAAAGGCTAAGAAGGAAGGGCTTTTTAAACTATTAGCAACTAAACCTAAGGTAATATTATTAAGGATTAGAACCACCCCGCCTAGAACTGTACCTCTTATAAAACTAGAGACTTTAACAGCTATAACACCTCTTAAAGAGCCAGAAACCTCGCTTATTATTATACCTATTAAAGAACTAGAGGCTTCTTAACTTACAAAATCATTAAGCATTAGGGACATTATTTCAACTACGGTTTCCAGTCCTAAGCTAAATAATAACCCTAAGGAGACCTTAGGAGGCAATGAAACACAAGAAATAGCTTTATTTAGCAGGAGATAACAGAAACAACTAGCTGTTATTATATAACTTATATTACTACTAAAGCAGACTTTAGTATTAAGCAAAGAAACCTTAGAAAGCAATAAGTTAGTTTATTATAAGTCCTCTACCTACCTAGACTTTTAGGATAACAGAAACCATAGAAAGACAAGGAACCATAACATATCAACATATGCAGGAGTGTTTGTAATACCTAAAGATTTAACTAACATAGATAAGACAATAAATAATACTATATAAGGGGTAAGAGGTCCTCTAATAACAGAAAATCCTGTTATGCCTAAAGGAGAGGAAGAGTGGTTAGCTAGAAAGTTATAATCTCCTAAGGACCTACGACCCCCTAGAACTAGTAAGGGAAGATGAGTACGCTAGGAATTAATAGATACTAAGGAAGCATTTAATATTACAGTAGGGCATAAGCTAGAACCCAAAACCAAGAATACTATTAGTAAAACCTTAGCTTATAAAATCCTATAAAGCATTAAGGGAGCAGCTAAAACACAGGAGAAAGTGTGTAAAGTAATAAGGGTAATACAGAAGTTATAGAGATAAATCGAAGAAAACCTTGCTTACCCTGTAGAAACCGACTTTTAACAATAGATAATAGAAACCTAAGATAACATTTTAAACACTCTAGTCGGCCTTACTTTATAAATAAGGGAGTCAAACTAAATTATAACGGCCTTTATAGACCAGATGTAGGCAGATTGCTAGGACTAGCAGTTAAATATAGCGCTAATTACGTAAGAACCGTTTAAAGCAATAACAATAGGAAATAACATAACTTAGCAGCTAAACCTGCAGCAGACCGGACCTACCTTACCAGAGTAAATTAGCTAGAACTCTAGTTAGTAAAGGGGTAAAATAATAGGTATAATACCTAAGCTAATAAGGTCTTAAGACTACTTAATTAAAACAAGCGACTTAAGAAAAGTAATAGGGCTTATATAAGGACACACTAGCATAAGCAAATCTTACTAACTAAAAGTAATAAACCTCTTACTATATAATTAGGATTTACTTAAATTATAATAGGAGTTTAGATATATGAGTTAATATAATAACACTAGGACCTCTTTTAACTTACCTTGTATAGTTTTAGTTTATAATTAACGGTTTCCCCCTGTAAAAAGATATAAGTCTTTATAATAAGCAGGATTTTTATAGCACTAACTAACTGCTAGATAAGGAGGCGCTTTATTAAATCCTTAGGTAATAACATTAGCACCCTAATAAGGTTTTCCCCCTAGGGATATATAAACCTTTAGTCTACTAAATGTTAGATAAGGAGGCACTCCTTTAAATCCTTAAGTAATAATATTAGCACCTTAACTAGGTTTTCTGTTAGGGGATGTGCAAAATTATACCTTACTAATAATAGAATACTAGTAGTAAAGATAAGACTCTAAGGAGCACAGAGGTTATAAACAGAGGGAGACATATTATACTAGTACTTAATAATACTAATACTCCTAGACACTGCTATATCTACTTACATAATAAGGTAACAGGTATATAAAAGAACCTTCTAGAAACGGCAATATAGGACGACATATAAATCCACCTTTAACTTTTCTATAATAAGGAAGTAAATATAGCTACAGAGCGGATGGTTATAGCAACAGAGCAGGTGGTTATAGAGATAGTTACTGCTATGCTAAAGAGCCTTATAATAACTAGCTAAGCCAAACACTAGGATACTAGGAATAGAATACCTTCTAACTAGAACGTAATTTAGAATAGAATTCTAAGCCTAAAAGGGCTCCTAGAGAGGAAGGGTTAGTAAGTTTAACCTAGAAAATCTAGGATATCGGACTTCTAGACCCGAAACCAGATGCGGTAGACATAGGTAATAAATTCATCTTATATAAAGGAAAAACTACTGTTTTTTCGGACCCTAAGCTTTAGATTTAGGCAGTAAAAGAGCACCTATCTAGAGCACTACTAAACCAGAAGGAAGTGTTACTTTATAATATCTAGTAACTATTCTATAGAAAAGTAATAACCTAGTACTAATAGTACTTAGACAAATTTAAAAAGGAACGGATTTTCACTAGTATTAATAGTGTTATTAAGGTAGTATAAGAAGAATTCTATATAAGGACAAAGAATATAGTAATAAAGCTTAAGTAGGCTAAGTATACCTAAGAAGATATTATAAATAGCGTTTTTATTTAGGACTTTATAGCTTAAATCTTTTAGTATACTAGAGCAAATAGAGAGACAACAGATCTACAGCTTTTAGTACGCTTTAGGATAAAATTATGTTTTAAGCTAAAGAAGCTATGCCTAGATCCCACTAAGGGCACAAAGCGTAATAAATACCTTAACATAGTAGACAAAAAACGCTATAATTTGTATTAAGAAATAAAGGAGCAATAGAAGTCCTATTACTAAGAAAAGACTAAAGGAACAATAAAAGCCTACCTTTATAATAATAAATCCTTAGACTTAAATAAATTTAAGGGTAAAAGAGTAGAGGCCTACTGGAATTATCATTATAAGGATTATAACTAGAGGAGAGGAAACCGTTTCTAATAGGATAACTTTTAGCAATAATATCCCTACTATATACATATTAAAGAGAGATTAAGCGGCCTAAGGGATTATAATTAGGAAGACTAGAGAAGGCTGCTAGTCCCGTACTAGGAATAGGTTTATTAGAATAAACCACAGCAGGACCAGAATTAACCTTAAAGGTCTTAGTGGTATAATAATAACAAACTATGCTAACTAGAAGTCAGAAAAGAGAACCCTATAAAGAAGCAAGCAGACTCTTAGACTAAGGAAGGTAGGGCCTATAGCTAAGAAGATAAATCTTAGGGAGACAATAGAGAAAAAGAGAGATTCTTAGAGGAAGAAGATTATAAAGGGAATTAATTTAAAAAGCGACAGAACCTTTACTAAGGGGATTAATTCTACCTAAGATAATTTAGGCAATAAGAGCGTCTAAACCAGGAACCTTATAAAGTTATAGTTCTAAATAACAATCCTAATACTAAAGAGCAGGAGTAGCATCTAGCAGACTCTGGATATTATTTAGCCGGAGAAGGAAGTCTATTAGAGAATAATAGATATAATAAGTCTAACTTTATAGATATGTACTTTGCTATAAAAGGTAGCAAAGCACACCTAACGTTCAACTATAACTCTAAAGGAGGGGAGGTTAAATCTAATTTTATTAGCGCTTTCTATGCAGTAAAGGAGGGAGACTTAAATTAGGAGAATCCTACCTCTTTAACCATAAAGACTAGTAAAATAAAGGATCCTAATAGAAGAAGGCAGGAAGAGCCTAAGAAAGAGAAGGAAATTATTAAAGCTTTTATAACTAAAGTTAACGTTATATAAGACACTATAACTTAGAGTTTAAATAAGCTAATTTTAACGGGAGGTCTGCAAGAAGACTAGGTAATTAAGGTGGTATCTAGACTATAGGAGATTAATATTAAAGGAAGGAAGCAGATAAACACCTTTCTTAAAATGCTGATTTGATTTCATAATAAGGGACCTAACTATATAATCTGTATAAACACCGGAATATTGTTAATTCTAGCTAATAAATAGTGGCTCTAGCAATATAGGACAAATGTAAAGTAGGAAAAGCAAGACCCGAAACTAGTAACAGGAGTAGCTTTAGCCTTTGTTATTACGGAAAGGGCTACCTTTAACTTTTATATTCTAGGAATTATAAGAGGAAAAAACATCTAAGGTTACTTTATAGTAACTACAGATGTCATGCTAAATCTAGGACTAAAATTATTAATTAGCATAAGTTTCCTCTATAGCTTTAGAGTAAAAATCGATTTTGTTAATTTAAGGTTAGTTTTTAGGTTAGTATACAACATAATAGTACTAGGACGGATGTTCTAAGACGCTTGCCACATACTAGCTTAATAGGTAATAGCAGCACATAATGTTATAATTCCACTAAACTTAACATATTAAGTGCCAGTAACATAGAAGGATCTCCCTAGTAGAGAGGAGACTAGTGTTTACTATATTATATTATCCAATTCTGTCTTCCTAAATAACATTCTTAACCAGGGAGATAAGAAAAGAATGCTAGCAGTAAACAACTTTAACAGGGCTGTGTAGATCAAGCAGAACAGCAAAGTAGGTTAACTTAAGGCAGCTATAAGCCTTGATTTAAATTTTACTATTCCGGACGTCCACTAGTACATAGTATTTTTTAGTAAAGATATTAAGACAGAAAAGACAGAAGAGAGTCTAGAAAATTTTAATAACAACCTGGATCCCAAAGTCATTAACAGAGGTATTCTATTATATGGAGTATCTTGCCTAGAGGATATACCTTTTGTTAAAAACAAGTTTAAAGTGTAAATTACTAATGTTAATCCGGAAGCAGCTACTAAGTTACGGGATCTAACTAATAAGTATAACATTTATTACAATAAAGGAGTGGTATTAATGCTAAAAGAAAACAAGATAAGAATTAACTTTATTAACAGCTGGCAGAACCAGGTTAAGCTAGTAAGGAAGTACCCTCTTAGGCGCAGAGACTAGGAGAAATTTACTAAAGTCTATAATACTATATACCTAGCAGGCAGGATGTTCTGGTTAATAAAGCCAGTACTTATAGCCTGCCCTGGTTTTATTATTTAGAGAGATATAAAGAAGATAAAGAAAGGTTAAGTTATTATAAATGCCAGACCCCTTAATAACATTACTATGCCAGACGTGTATCCGTTGCTAGACTAGGGCGACATTATATAGGATACTTATAGTAAGGAGTAGAAATCAATTTTTAACGCAATAGGTTTTTTCCACTAGCTTCCAGTACGAGAGAAACACTAGAATTATATAGTGGTAATCTCTAAAAGAGGGCTAGAAGCATTACAAGTCGTATTAATAAAGTATAAGAATTCGCCGGCTTTTGCACAACGATTTATGGATTGCATTTTCTGACTATACTGAAGTTTTATTTGTGTTTATATTAACAATATTATCGTTTTCTCTAACACCCTTAAGGATTATCTCAAACACCTTAAGATAGTCTTAAAAGTCCTAGAGGAAAACAAGGTACACATTATAGCAACTAAGTCTTTTATTAGATATTATTCAATCCAACTTCTCGGATTTATAGTTAACGCTAACGGAATTATTAACACGAACGACAGGATTAAGTCGTTCTAGTAAATAGAAATTCCTTGTAACTTATTAACCTTAGAAACCTTTATTAGTATAGTAGGATTCTTAAGAGCAGGAATCCCTTAGTTTAACTTGCAGATCCGACCACTATAGACCTAAAAGACAGCACTTATGCGTAAACTTTATGAACATAATGAGTTACTAGTAAGAGCCTTAAAGCAGGTGCATAAGAGAAAGGTATAAGAAAAATCCTTTATTCCTATAAAAGATAAGAAAGCGGCCTTTAAAGCACTAAAGACCATGCTTTATAAGAAAATACTACTATAGTACTATAATCCAGAGCGACTATTATTCTTTAAGATTAATGCTTATAAGGAAGGTTTTGGTCTATATGCTTTCTAACTATATAAGGAGTGGGATAGAAAAAGCATACCTAGTAAGGATATTGCAGCTGTAAAACTTTACCTAATCCTTTTCCTCTCTTATCTAACATCTGCAGCCGAGAAGCAGTATGGATTAACTAAGGCAGAGGTAGCTGCAATTGCTTAGGCAATGCAGAAACTGCGAAAAATGGCTTAATCTAACCGTTATCCAGTTAACATCCTAACTAACCATATATCTACTAAAGGTATTATTAAATATACCTCTTTAGCTATAATAAACCTTAATAAGGCTAACCTAAAATTGGCTAAGGTAGCGAATTATCTGTTATAGTTTGAATTACAGGTGACCTATATGCTAGGAATTTTTAATGTTATACCTAATGCCTTATTACGACTTCTAGTAAATGTTAGCTACTAAGAGGCGGCAAACCACAGTATATATAACGAATTAGATGCCTGTATGTACTTCTATTAGAATTATCAGGTAGTGGCTATAATGGATAACTTATTAAAAAAGGAGATATTAGTAGGGTACAAATTTAACCCATAATATATATTCATGTACGCTAGGTAGCTAGAGCCACTAACTAGTTCATCAACTAACTTCTTAATATAGGAAAAACCCTAAGATAGGGGAGAAAACCCATATTCTTCCATATAGCTCCCGCTAAGCCTCTGATATAGAGTCTTTATTATTTCCAACTATTAGTATAAGATATCTGCTAGTTCCCCGGAACTGCAGACAATAACAGAAGTGTGGTTGTGCTTTATATAAAAGGTTAGTATGTTAGTAAAAACCCCCTATAAGCACCTCCCCTCCTAGTCCAGCTCTTCCTTCTCTATTCTATTGTTTCCGTTGCCTCTGGTCCCTTTCTTAGCCTTGTCATTGCATATCTGCTACGCCTTACCAAGCTCCTCCGCTAACCTATACTGCTAAAGTCGCCCAGTCAAAAGCACTTACTTTACAATATTTAGTGCTAGCTTCTTATTGTTAAGCGCCGCCCTAAGTTCCCGCGGATCTCTTATTACAGGCACTGCTAGAATCGGTCTTAGATAGTTATATTCTAGGTATGACAGGATAAGGTGGTAGATATCCTCGTCTCCTCCCCAGTATTAGCATATTAGTGAAGTTACCTTGGGCACCTATCTGTTATAAAGAAAGGCATTCAGCCCTATTTTTTCCGTTTAAAGCTGAACTAGGGCTGTAGATTTATGCTTAAGCAGGCTATTATAAAGCTTTACTATCTTTTTTATACTCTTAAAGTTAGGTTCCTCGTCTGCTGCTATTGCTTTTGCCCGTCCTCTTCTTACCTAAGCCTTATGCCTCTGCCGGATCTACTGTTTTTCCCACTCCCTCTCTAATTCCTATCTAGCTGTAAGGCTGCCAGGGGAGGGGGGGGGGGGCATCAGGAAACGCCTTATAGCGATTACGTCGGCGGCCTCTTCCTTGGCGTCATAGCTGTAATGCTATTAAATTACAGGCCTGCTGTATCTTCTTGCCTATGCTACTATCCTTAAGTCTTTAGTAGAATTATTGTTTAATATAATTAAGGTACAGATCTACCAGTAGTACTACTGCTTCTGTCTCTAAGAGTGTTACTAGCGTCGCCTTATATGCCCTTATAACCCGCCTTAAGCATTCGTTCTATTCCCTTACAAATGCCTTTACTACCCCCTATGCTACCCCTTCTAGCTCGCTATGGGTGTGGTATATCCTAGCTCTATAGGCTATTATGCTTTATATTACCTACGTATAAAGGAATCTTACACACTCTAGTTAGCATCCCTACGTAGACATAGCCAGCGCCGTGAGCGCTAATTTCTGCTGTAATAATTTAGTATTCACCTTCTCTATGTAGGTTGACTAATAAAGCTTCTAGTGAATCCAAACCCCTAGGAATCGCGCTGATTGTGTCGGTTGTATTGTTGCTCTGCTAAGTCGGATTATCATTATAATCACCTGCCTCTTCCTTATAAAGTGCATTAGCTTGCTCTTTCCTAGGTTAAACCTTAGCCCATACTCCTTTAACCACTCCTTACATATTCTCTAGGCTCTTTCTAGTTATACTTTTGTCTCCTCTGCCGTTTTTCTATATATTATAATGTTTATATTATCCGAGAACCCTAATATTAATATTGATTCTGCCGCTACTAGTCTTTAATATAGTGGCGTGATATAAAGCAGGAAGAGGATAGGAGACGCTGGCGACCCTTGCAGAACCCCTGCAGTGACTTGGATTTCCTTGGTAATATGTCCGTTAAACGCTAATTGTGCTCTCCTTTTTAACGTAAAGCCCTATGCCTATCTAGCCATCCACCCTAGCAGTCCTAACTCCTTTATAGTGCGGATTAATCGTTTATAGCTAATAGTGTTAAACGCCCTAGTAATATCTAGCTGCAGTAATGATACTATCCCCTGGTAATGCCACGCCGTTCTCATAACCTCTTTTAGCGTGCTTAGTGCTATCTCCATTAATCTGCCAGCCCTGTTGCCTATTTGCATATCCGGCAGTATATGGCCTTCCTCTACCGTAATAGTAATCCTCCTTATAATAGCTCCCTTAATCACTTTACCCATTGTGTTTAACAGTGATATTGGCCTCCACCCCCCCGGTCTGCCTAACTCCTTAGAGGACTTCCCAGGTTTGCATAGAACTACCACCTTTGCTCGTTAGAAGGAGGCCGGATAATATCCCAAGCCATAGTAAGCATTTACAAGGCATGTTAAACACAATATTAGGGCCGCTCTACATAGCTTAAGAAAACCCGTTAGTAGCTTGTCCGGTCCTGGGGCTTTCTAACTTGCTATATTCTTTATAACCTCTTTAATTTCCTCCTCTATAAACACGGGAACTGCCTGATTATCGTTATAGTATCTTGTCCCCTCCTCTGCCTCCGGACCTAGAGCCCTAGCCGCAGATGGAGGGAAGAACCTCTCTGTAAATGCCCTTGCCTTGCCCTTGTATATAACCTCCACTATCTCCTCCCTGCCGTTGTCTCCTGGCCGGGTTAGTGGTAGGACCTGTTGCCTTTTAGGAGGAAGTCCACTCTATAGCCAGGCCTAATGCTCTAGGGTCTAAAGACTCCCTTTGGACCTAGATAACTCGCTAACTGCCTATTGCTAGCTACTTCTCTTCTTCTCTGAGATAACACAATCCTGTTTTTTTATAGCTTCCGTTAAGGCCTGCCATGCTTCCTGCGTCCGTTATTACTGCCACTGCCTATTAGCACGTCTTGCCTCTGCTATCGCGTCCCTTACCCTTTTATTCCACTAAGGCTGTAGTTTACTGCGCCCTTAAGGTCGCTTAGGTGCTGCTGTATTAGCTATCTCTGTAAGCTGTTAGGTAAGCCACTGCGTATAGTTATTAATTTCTTACTAGTTACACAGCAGAAGCTCTAACCCCTTCTTTCTAAGCCTGTTTAAAGCCTCTACCATAATAAGGTTCTTGTCCGCTGTCCTCTAACCCCGGGCCAACCCTGGGCTGTTGCTTGATTCCTTGTTTGTCCTAATGCTAATAAGCTGGGGCACATGGTCAGATCCGGCGATTTCCACTGGCCCGATAAATTCAATACTAACGTCATGGGTAGTCCACGCATAGTTAATAGTGCTGTCCCTGCTGCCATGTTCTCTCCTTATTACTTCCCCAAACGGCATAGCTAGGCCAAGTTGCTACCTTATTATGAATTCTAATATCTTATCATACCCCGGAGATGTTCAGCCGAATCTATCCCATAAGGAGTGATATTAGTTAAAGTCCCCCATAAACACACTCTGGCCCTTTACCTAGGTATCAGCAAAGTGTTGTAGAGGCGTCTGCCACCCCCTTTCGTAAGCCGGGGAATATATGTTATACACCTCTACTCCACATAGCTTAACACTGCACTAATCCTCCCCCCTCCCTATAGTCCAAAGCCCTGCCTCGACCTTCTAGTGTATATAAATCGCCGTTCTTCCACTATATGTTGCTAACATATAGTGCCCCCGAGATGGATTTAGCGGTATACTATTATAGCCTCCTGGTTCCTAGATAGCTATTACCTTAGGGCTAACGTCATGCCCTAATGCTAAATATACTAGATTGCTTTTCTTCTGTGTATTCCAGTACATAACCTTAATTATGTACTCTATTATATGCTTCAGAGCACCCTAGTTGGGCTGGCTCTGGTATTGTTCTGCTCTCTTATTAGTTATAGGAAGGCTAGTATTGTGCCTTCTTCTGCTAGTCTCTGCCGTCCTAATTATAGTTTGTATGTTTATCTTATAAAAAGGCCCTTTAGTTATATACTCCTTTCTCTTAGCTGCCTTTCCGTTAATCCCCTGGTCTCTTCTCTATAATAACCCTTGCCCGTAGTAGCTGTCACGGCCTCTGACCGATGGTCGCGGAAGAACAGCGGCCTTGTAGTGTAAGCCTCCCAGGCCTGTTACCACCTATTATTGCTTACTAAGTATAGCCGAGACCATGCTAGATGTGCCCCTGCATAATTTAGGCATCTCTCCCGTACCTTGCCTGTTAATATCAGGCAAGTCCTCTCTCCCTTAGGGTATTTTCTAGCAGCATACCTGCCATATCTTGCTTCCTCTTTACAGTGCCTAGCAATATATCCAATCTTATAGTAATTATAACATTGCTTTAGGTAGACCATCTCGTTATATAGCTCGGCATCAAAAATCTCTGCTTAGTATACTATTCCCCCATGGCATAGGCGGTTTGCTACCTTAGTGCCCTTAACGCTAACCACCAGTGGTGCCCTCGTTGCTATTCCCTTTAGCTTCCGCACTATTATCTTCGCCATGTTTAGACCATTCTCCTTTTTAATGTTTTTCCTTATATCCTTAATCGCAACGTAGTTCGTTAATTATATTAGGAATCCCTTAATAATTACACTAAACATCTTTCTGTTTACTTCCGCCATAGGTCCAAAGGTAACTCTTACCTAGGCCGTGTTTTCCTTCTATTTTCTCCCTGCCTTAGTAAATGTAATAACTATGTCTCTACTCTATAGCCTGCGTGCTACTATTGCCTCCTCTACGCTAATAGCGCTGTTTACTGCCTTTATAATCTCTCCTAGCAATCTGTTCCTAACTACCTTGCTAATAGTGTTTCCCTTTACTATTACTTCCTGGTAATGGCAGGCTGGTATTGCCATACCCTCCGTTTAGGCTAAAGGTATTATCATATTCTGCCCTATGACTCCGTAAGCTGTAACAGTCGCCTAAGTCCCCCTAACTGTTAATCTAGTCCTAGGGACAGCCTCTATTGCCTCCTTAACCGCCTTCTTAACCGTGGTTTTAACTTTGCTATTAACTGCTTTTATAATCAATACCTATAGATCTCCCGTGCCAGTCTTTGCTCAGGCTATCTCCCCTCTTACATCTATAGCAACTTACGTAAAGGTCCTAATAAAAGCCTATACTTCTGTTATTTCTGCCTCTAGAATAACTTTTATTATTAATTCCTTTAGTAATTTTATTTTATTCTTTAGTTTTTCCTGTACTACTATCACTCTAGGATTCTCTCCTTAATATTGCATTTCTTCCTAGGTAGTGCCTTATCCTTTGTTGGTTGCGGATCCACGCGAAAATTTATTAATTATCACACCCCTTGCGCCACTTACTCCCCTTACGTAATACGCCATTACTAGGGGGGGTATTTAATGATAAGGAATCCGATTCCATGCTTCTTTTTCGTTTTAGGCGTGATACCGCGTCATGTCCGCGGTGTTGGTCCTTTTTATGGAGGCTTAACCCATAATATTATTAGATAATTAAGAGCATTAAGGATTTTCAGCAGAAGCAGCTAAAGCAAGGACGGAACCAACTGCGAATTCTACTCTATAGCTAGGACCTTACGGACAAGGGCCTACTTTATTATAAGAATAGAGAAGGGCTTAGATAACTGTATATTCTGAGCAGCTATGTTAAAACCATACTAAGAACCGCGCATAACAACTATTACTACTTTAGAATTAGCAGAATAATAAAAGGTCTGTATAGCGTTTGTTTTCTGAAGATATCTAAGCAAATCCAGGAGTATGTAGCATATTATATAACTTATTAGGAGAACTCTGTCTTAAGGGATAAAGTAACTAGAGAAATAAAACCTCTGCAGTTAAAACTAATGCCTTTTCACACGATTTCTCTGGACTTTATTACTAATATGCCGGAGGTAGACTTAGCAAACACTATGTAGGCTATAGAAGGATACTTAAAGTATAATTCCCTTTGCCTAGTAAACTATCTGTTTAGCAAGAGAACCCTCTTAATTCCTGGGAATATAACGTATTTAGCATCCACATGGGCAGAACTGCTTCTTTAAGCTCTATATATTACAGACTAAGGACTACCATAGTAAATAGTTAGTAATAGGGACCCTAAATTCATTTCTAAGGTTTAGTAGGCTATATTTACTAAGCTAGGAGTTAAATTCCTAATAGCAACTGCCTACTACCTACAAACAGATAGAGCAGCTGAACAGAAGAATTAGACAGTAATTATAGCTATTTGCTATTATACTGCAACGAATCTAACGGTACTATAGGTATTAATCCTTTTAGTATTACAGTACTATCTTAATAATATGGTGGCTATAGCTATTAACTGGTTGCCTAACAAGTTATTATATGGGCTTAAACCGCTAGACCTTATTAACCTTCTTCTAGAGCAAGTAATTTCTAACATACAGCTAGGGGAAGAGGACTTAAAGGCACTTTACAAGCTTTATTAGAGAGAGGCTTAACTTATAATAACTACTACTACTGCCTTATTTAAAATCAGATATAACTCCTAACATAACCTGGTGGATATTAACGTTAGAGATATGGTATACTTATGACTATATAAAGAATACTAGCTTCCGGAAAAGCTAAAGAAGAAATAGTTACTATAGAGAGCAGGACTATATAAGGTTCTTAAAAAGGTAAACCCTTTGTTATATTAACTTAAATTTCTATTAAACTTAAGAGTGCATTTAGTGGTATTAATCACATATATATAGAAACTACACTAAGGCAGAGATCCCTTTAGCAGGGAGGAAACACCCCCTTTACTAATTAATCTAGAAAGGAGCGGCAAAGCTAATTACTAGGAAATTAAGCAGATTATCTTACATAAGGTGAAAATCTACTGCACTAAGGGACGAAGCCCTAAGGTAGCTTACCTTATAAGATGGAAAGAATACACTACTAAAGATAACTAGTAAATTAACAAAAGCGAGATAAAGGTAAACGCATTAGAGTTAATAAATAAATATCTAAGGGAGCATCTAATTAACTGGGATAAGGAGTATAGGAAGAAGGGGCTTACAAGGCAGGAGTGCTAATAATGCCTTAAGGTCAGCAGGATCTAACATCCTGCAGGACCCCACGTAATCACTATAGGTGGAAACACATAACCCCATTTTCCTATAACACCACTTACAATTTTACTTTACTTTTCACTTAACCCCTCATCCGCACTTTCTAACATGCCAGAATTCCCTGTTTTTCTTTATTTTTTAACCTTCTATTTTTGCTTTTAATTATTATGCACTTTAAGTCTTTCTTTTATTTTATTTTATTTTTTACTTTTATTGCCTTCTCTTAAACAATTCTAATATACATTATAAGAGACATAAAGAATAAGTTCTATATAAAGGATTTTAATCCTAATATCTTAGTTAAGTTTTCGCTATTCTATAGGGAAAAGCAAAAAATAATAACTAAGTTAGCAAAGCTATCTCTTAAAGGGAACTAGGCAAGAGTGGCCAGGGACGCTAATTCCGCCCTTTATAACTAGATAGCTAAGGCTTAGCAAGAAAACAAGCAAAGGGAAAAGGCATATGCTAACCTAATAACTACCTATTAATGCTATATAAAGACCACAGCTAAGGACAAGAATAAGGACTCTAGAGCAGATATAAACTATAAGAATGATATTTTTAATGTTAATATATCTAGAGAAATGCTTAGCCCTAGAGGCCAGGTAGCAGTAAAGCGCCTCTAGAATATAAGAAAGGGCAAGATAATTACTAATACCCCTATAACTAAAGGGATCCCCGCCAGTAGTCTAAGTCAAGATCCTCCTATAACTACATAAAAAATACAGAATAAACTAGAGAAACTGGACTTTAGTAAGCTAATTTACTGTTTTAGTTATATAAATAAATACTATTAGCACTAAGAGACAGAGTTATTTATAGGAGGTGATACAGGACTAGAGCCTTTTAGAACATAGCGACATTAGGCTAGAGATGGCATATAAAGCATAATAAACGCCATCTACACCTGCTCTAAAGATTTTACAGCCTAGGGGGTATAAATTAATAGAAACGGATTTTTTATTATAAAGATAGACCCTATGTACGCACTATGGATTAAAGTAGTGCAACAGATTTTCCTTATTAAGGAATTAATTCTAGCGGCTAATAACAATAGGCAAAAGAAAACCAAATGCCTGGCTAATACCCTAGTTATCCAGAATATTAAACTCTGTATTAAGCAGGCAGTAGCATAATTCCTTAATAGCAAATAGACAGACAACTAAGCCGGATCCAGAGAGTAGTAACTAGGATTACTATTAAAAGAGAAAGTACTTACAGCTAAATACTATAATAAGTTAGGAGGCATTAATAGCTCTATAGCTAGGGCACTTACTACTATAGGACGAGTTAATCTCTTAAGCATTGTAATGGATTCGAGCTTAGAGCTCGGATCTATGCAGCCGACGAGCGGACGACTTTACGTAAGTAATACATAAGCGGTCCGGGCCCTAGTTGCACACATAACTATATAGGTAGAAACGTAAGAATTAGTTAGATCTTTTCCTTCTCTTCTTCTCTATAAATATTATTCTTATTTAAGTTACTAGCTCTATAGTTGTATCCTAGCAAGACTATAATATATAATATTTATTCTTTATTTTCTACCCTAGAAACCTTAACGGATATAATACGGAGGTTATACTTATAATAGACGGGATTATAATAGATACACTATAACCTAACATGGCAGCTGATCTGGCTAAGACTAGCGCTATATAGGAACTACTATACCTCTAAAGTATAGTAATAGTGCAGGAAATATTAAATAAAAACATAGTAAACAAAATTACCTAGCTAAAATAATAGCTATAAATAGCATCCGCTTTAGCTGCATCTTACAAGACTAGTGCAGGCGCCTTGGGCGCAGGCGGACAACAGGTGACCTTTATAAAGGTAAAACTAAAGAGAAAACCTATTAATATAGGTGACTCTTACGAGGGAAACCGGATCAAATATCCGGCGTAGAGGAGCCTCTTAGCTTATAAACTAGAGGCGGATAGTGCCTTTATTAGGACTAATTAGAATAAGTAGTGTTTTATTTACTAATGCCTGTTAAGTCAGGTACAGGCCTGGGTCTTACCCTTCTTTAAAGTAGGAAAATCTATTAAGTACGACCTAAATGAGTTCCTAACATATCTTAACACTTTATTTCTAGATTTTTATTAAAAAGAGTGTGCTGCTATTAAATTAAATTAGGTTAAACAACGACCTAAAGAGAAATTTAATGATTTTTTTATCCGTTTTAAATAAAAGCTAGTCCTAGTAGGCAGGCATTATTAGGCAGAACTGATTAAACTGTCTAAACTATGCATAGCTTTAAATAAGAAGATGCAAGACTGCTATATAGAATAGGACATCCCTTATGTAGATTACTTCTAAGCAGTAGAGAGATTACAAAGCATTGCCCTTAATCTTAAATCTTATAAGATAGAAGAACGCTCTAAGGCCTAACGCTATATAACAACCAAATTCCCTTTAGCTGCGTCCTGGGATAAGGAAGGCGACATAAAGATAACAGGTGTAAATGCTATGTCTTTTAAGATATATATAAAGTGGGTTTCAGCAGAGGAAATATAATCTTAACATAATAATAAATAGTGTTTGCGCTATAGAGTTGCTAGACATTAATTAAAGACGTGCTGCCTTCTCCCTACGCGCCCTCTAAAGGTTAATATACGCACGGTTAACACAATAGTAATCTAGGATAGGTCTGAAGTTAAAAATAACTTAGAAAAAGACAGCCCTTAAGCTTAAGGCTTAGCAAGGGGGAGGAAGATAGTAGTTAGCTACTATACTCACTACAGAAGGCATATGAATAAATAGAAAAGAAAATAAACTCTAATTCTTTTTTATTACTAGTTCTATTTAATAAAATAGCCTTTGCTAATATATAAGTAAATAGTAGGTATAATAGCTATGCTACTATAAGCAAATCCTTTGTATAAAGGATAGGGTTCCTAATGTTTTTATTAGCTTAACCTTAAACAATTTAAACGGCTGTTTTAATTAAGAAGCGAGGCCAGAATGGCTACTACTAGGGCATAACTATAATATCTAGGGTTACCTAGTTTACTACCAATATAGATAGATAGAGTTTTCTAGTCTTAGCCTATGTGATCCCGGGTCTTACCTGATCGTGTATCTTAGGAACCCTGTGGCTAAAGCAATATAATATTATGATTTATACAGCTTAGGAATTACTAGTGGTCTGCTCTTTAGGAAACCTTCAGGTACAGGCAACGTCTGCAAGGAAGGTAGCAACTCTAATAATTACAGTATTAGGTTTAGTATACGCTAGAATAGCGTAATAAGCAGTAGCTAGGAAAGAAAAAAATATACAGTTTTTAGCCACTAGCTTATAAGATATAACCTTAATACTTGACATTTCTACACCTAAACCAGACCCGGTTAGGACGCTTCTAGATCGTCTGCCAGAAGAGCTCTAGGATTTTAAAGACCTATTTAACAAGGAAAAGGTAAATGTATTGCCGCTATACAAAGGAACCGCAGATTACTATATTTAACTGTGGAAGAACCCTAATGGGACAGATCCTAAGCTTCCTTAGGCTCCCTTATATAATATGCCTTAGGAGCAGCTCTTAGAGATATAAAAGCAAATTGTGGACCTTATAGATAAAGGTTGGATATAAGCTAGCTTTTTATTAGCTAGGGCTCTAGTTTTACTTATTAAGAAAGCAGGAGGGGGTTAGTGATTTTGCGTAAACTACTAGGTGTTAAATAAAGTTACGGCCTAGGATAGGTACCCCCTTCCTTTAATTAAGGAGACTCTTTGCTCCCTAGCTAGGGTAAGATACTTTACTAAGCTTAATATCTGTATAGCCTTTTATAAGCTATAGGTTGCTAAAGGGAACAAGCAGTTAATAGCGTTCCGGACGTAATTTAGTCTTTTTAAGTGGCTGGTTTGCTCTTTTAGTTTAGCAGGGGCGCCTGTGACTTTCTAATAATATATTAATAATGCCTTAGGGAACACGTTAGGAGACTTTGCAACAGCCTATCTGGATGATATCCTTATTTATACTAGGGGTTCTAAGAAAGACCATATGGCCAAAGTATAGGAAGTCCTATAATAGCTGGAATCTGCTAGGCTGCACCTAGATATTAATAAGTATGTGTTTATAGTTATAGAAGTAAAATACCTTAGTTTTATTATAGAAGCAGGGAAGGCTATTTACCCTAACCTAGAAAAGATTGTAGCTATATAGGATTAGGAGTTACCTTAAACGGTCCATGGGGTGCAGAGTTTCTTAGGCTTTGCGAATTTTTATTAAGAGTTTATTAACAACTTCTTAGACCTTGCAGGCCCCCTAACTGACCTTACTAAGAAGGCTACTAGGTTTTATTAGTCCCTGGAACGCGAAAAGGCATTTTAGGCGCTTAAAGCCGCCTTTATTTTATCTTTAATTTTTATATAATAGGATTCTAACTTAGAGACGCAGGTAAAGGCTAACTCTTCTAACAAGGCTATAAGCAGATGCCTCTCTTAACGCGATTTAGAGGGAGTATGGAGGCTAGTAGCATACCACTCGGCGCAACTATCGGCTGTGTAGCGGAATTATATAATTTATAATAAGGAGCTCTTTAGCATTATTTCCTGCCTAAAGGCGTGGTTAGCTAAGCTAAGGAGCGTAGCCTAGCTATTTATAATCCTTATAGACTATAAGAACCTGGAGTATTTTACGGCCCCCCGAGAGATGTCTAAGAGGCAAGCAAGATAGGCGGAAATATTATTCCTTTTTAATTATTACTTGCGCTATTACCTAGGGACATAGGCAGGTCGGCCAGACGCTCTTTCCTAACGGGACTAAGATTAGGGCAAGGGGGGGCAGCAGGTAGGCTGCATGTTTTGCCTGATTTGCAAGATACTAAAGACAGTCTAAGAGACAGGAGCTGGCTTTATAACTCTAGTTAGGGTGTAGACAACAGGCAAGTTAGAGGAGAGTAATAATTAGAACAGGGATAACTTAGATAATCCAGGCATAATAGTGGGACCCGGTCTAGAAGATTTGAGTTCTTTCCTATTAGGCTCTAATTTGTTTTAGGATAGACAGCTTTAGAATCTTTAGGACTAAGGTGTTTCTAAGGATGGTCTGTACTATATCTAACTAGGAGCAGTACTAGTAGTAAAGCAGAAGTTTCCTATGTCTGCAGAAACCCGCTTATAGATAATAGACTATACTTTAAATATATAAGGAGTGCTACAATTTTAGGGATAGCTTTAGGTGCCTTATTATAAGCCTCTTATTACTTTGCTTATATAACGGGTTTATAACTCTCCTATATTAGGCTACCCAGGGCAAAACACTACCTTTTAGGCGCTATATAAGGATTACTACTAGAACGGGATGTTAAAGGATGTGGCATAGTACGTTTAGAACTATTACTGCTTTAGGGGGCATAAGAGTTAACAACTTTGTTAGGGTTTGTTAAAGCCTATACCGGCTGCAGACTGTTATTAGTTACAGATCTTAGTGGATTTTATAATAGAGCTTCCAGCATGTAATAAGGCATTGCTATGCTTCCTAATGGTTATTACAGACCGTCTCTTAAAGTACGTATAGCTAGAGGTAATGATGAGTATGGCAGCTAAAGCGTGCGCAGAACGTTTTAAATATTGCTAGTAGTGCTTTTATAGATTTCCTTACCAGATTATCTCTAATTGCGGTTCGGATTAGCTAAGTTGCTTTTAGACTGCGCTTTATAAGTAGGTAGGTATTAAATAATTACTCTCTACATCCTACTATCCTTAAATAGACAGTAGTATAGAACGGGTGAATTAGGAGGTGCAGGCTGTTCTATAAGTAGTGGTTGCTTTTTTATAGCATAACTAGGCCGATTATTTACTAGTATATTAAATAGCGCTTAATAACTAGATCTCTATAGTAACTGGTATAAGTACGAACCGGGCGCTAAAGGGTTTTAATATAAAACTAGTTTAGTGTGTACTAAACAAGACTAAAAGCTAAACCTTACCTAAGGGAAGAGCTATATTATTCCTAGAAAACATCTAGGAGGGGATGGCTATAGCATAAGCTGCAATCGATTTTACATAATAATATTAGCAAGACATAGCAAATATTTCCTAGCACCCGGCGGAGTAATACGAAATAAGGGACTTTATATAGTTAAATCTTTATTATATAAAGATAAACCATCTTAGCTAAAAACTTAACTAAGTAAAGGCAAAGTATAAAGTCTTAGACATACTAACTCTGCTTACTATCCGTTTAGATATCCTGCAGGGAATATACCTAGTCTTTTATATAAACCTTATTAAAAGGGCAGCCTCTAATCCACTGCTATTATAGTAACTAGCCAATTCTAGACCAGGTCTAACACTCCTGCTTTATAAAGATAATCCGGATTTAGCAGAGTATAAGGTTAAGGGAATAGTAGCAGTAAGAAATGCCTAGGGATAGGGAAATTAATAGGATATATTAGTAAAATGGGTAGGTTATACTTAGCCAATATAAAAACCTTTAAAAAGTTTTTTAAATATAGCAGCACTAGAGCGGTACAAGGTATAATAGGGCAATATACACAGTAACGACAGGCCTAGGAGGAGGCGCCTTAGGGGCGAGAAGGGGGCTATATAATAGATTTGAGCTTAGAGCTCGGATCTATACAGCTAATAAGCGGACGACTTTATATAAGCAATATGCAAGCGGTCTAGGCCCTAGTTATATACATAACTATATAGGTAGAAACGTAAGGATTAGTTAGATCTTTTCCTTCTTTTCTTCTTTATAAATATTATTCTTATTTAAGTTACTAGCTCTGCAGTTGCATCCTAGCAAGACCATAACAAGCATGGGTTTTTAACAGGGGATTATTAATGCCAGTAAAGAGCATAGAACCATAACCACTTAACAGGACACTAATGCACTAAGAAAGAAACTGGCAGACCAGAGGAATCTAATCTAAGGTTTAGCTAAATAATACGGGCTAATAAGCAAAGCAGCAGCTAAAAAGACTATCTTAAAAGAGATAAAGTTAAGGCTAGCAGACTAAGCTACTAATATATAATTTAGTAAACTTAAAGACAGAACTAATATACTTAAAAGGGATATTAAGGCCTATAAGGAGTCTTTTAGCGCAGTAAAAGCTAGTCTTAAGATTATTAATAGGTATATTATAAGGACCTTAGCTAGAATAGCAGCACTAAAGGATAAGGCCAGGAACATTAAGACCGCTAGGCCTACTCCTTAAACGCCTTTACTAGAATCCATAGCTAGAAAGACAACCTTGCCTATAGTAAGTAAGAAGCTAACTAGCCTAGTTAAACTAAATTTACTAGCTAGTAAAAGAACAAGGTTAGCTTTAAGGGTAATAAAGGCAACTATATTAAACACAAGCTTGTCTAAGTTATTACTAAAAAAGGCAAAGCGAAAGACGCCTTCTAAAAATAGGCGTAATATTAACAGCGCTATGAAAAGGCAGAAAACAATAATAAAATCTGTAACTAAGAACGCAGAATTAGCTAAAACATTAGACGAATAGGAGACCCTTATATAATAGCATAAGGACCAAAATTTTAGCTAATATATTATGCTGTCTGATGTTAGAAGCAGTCCCTAAAAATTGTATAGCTCTAGGCAGATTACCGTTTAATTATAAAATGTATAGCTTAGATTAAAGGTTTAGCTGTGTTATAAAGGGTATTGTAGTAAATGGATTAATTATAGAAAAAGTTATATTTAGAGAACTATTGCTTTCCTTATAGTTACTGTGCTATGTAGTTTAAATATAGGAAAATTTCACCTTTAGTGAGGATAAGATGGCATAGCTAGTAGCTGTTTTCTGCCTAAAAGTGATAATACCCTAATGACCTCCACGGAACCACCTTTAATATGCCTAGCTTAAACGCACAAAGGACCTTTATATATAAAGTTAGAAGCAGAGGATAACTTAAGATATCTAATGTACCTTAAGGAAGGGCATAAGCCACCTCTCCTACTTTTAAGAGGAGAGCCTTTCTTCCTGTAGCCTAACTCTTTCCCCTTTATATAGCTTCCTTTTATTAGTCCACTAAGTCTTTAGAGGTATAATGTTTTTATTTTTAGTTTAACCTAAGTCTTTTTTATTCTCTTATGCGAGTTATTACTATAGTTAATAGTTAGCAGCATTATTGTAATATAACTATAATACCCTGGATAAGAGAATTACTTATAATATAGCGACTCTTAGAAGCATATAACTAGAGGTTGCTAGTAATATAGTCACTCTTTAATAAGTTACTTATAGCTATAATAACATAAGTGGATGGAGACGTTTTGTAATTTACATCTTTATTAACGGCTTATAGTGCAAATTTGCAAGGCTTATATAGATAAGGACTTTAAGAAGTGGATATTTAAGTATAACCAGGATAGATCTAACTGTAGTTAACAGGTTTATATTACCTAGATTGAATTTCCTTTTATTATGGTTTATTTTGCTTAGACTAAGATGTTTATTTATCTTTAAATTTTATAAGTGGTTATTGTTGGATTATTTACTACTATTTAAGCAACGTTTCCGGCAGATTAGATGCGACCGGACTAATATAAGGAGGATATATTATAGATTAAATTGCTTTCTTTTACAAATAAAAGTTTTTCTTTGTATATATTAACGCTAGCTTAGATGGATCTGGAGGACGACTAGGACGGTTATCTTTAAGGAAGGGGTACTTGTTACGGGATAATCCGTAATGTCAGATCCCCACCTATATAGGACGGATTTGTTATGCAGCTAGTAAGACTGGGAATAATAATAATAACTTACACAGAATGCACTTAACTATATGACTTAATAGTAGTATATACAGGTGCGTTTGATGACCCCTTTATGATAACGTTAATGACAGCTTTACGGTTGCTTCCAACCGACTACGTGACAATACCACCACGTAACAATACGTCATCCTGCTTCCAAGGAATTCCACACAATTCTACAGGGCATATCTCCCTGGTTTCTTCCCATCTAGGGTACATTTAGATACCATTACAATCCTCTGGAAAGGGGCTTCCTAATGTATCTAAATATGCTTATGTAAGCACCCTAGATCTCCAGTAATCCGGAAGGTTAGTTGATAACCTTTAAGAGGCCAGGTAATCTAGCCTTGCCTGTAAGCTTTAGTGGTAAAATGCACTATAAAGCTTAACAGGATGCAATAATAAAAGCTTCACTAAATAAAGCTCTTAAGACCTTTATAACGAAGAATGAAGCCTAAATCCGTGTAGAAGGATAGGTTAAAAGACCTGTTGCAAGAATTGCCGCAAAAGCCGCCGCCAGAGCCGCCGAAGAATGAAAAAGTCCTAATTCCTCACT
>AFQZ01000693.1:0-27184 GCA_000222935.2 Aciculosporium take MAFF-241224 | reverse complement strand
TTATTAGGCGTGCCTTCTTATATCTAGCTATACCTTACAATAAGTATAAAGGTTATAAACAAAGGGAGATATACTACACTAGCGCTTAATAATACTAATACTCCCAGATACCGCTATATTTACCTATATAATAAGATAACAGGTATATAGAAGGACCTTTTAAAAACAGCAATATAGGATAACATATAAATCTACTTTTAACTTTCTTATAATAAGAAAGTAAATATAGCTATAAAGCAGATAGTTATAGTAACAAAGCAGGTGGTTATAGAGATAGTTACTGCTATACTAAAGAGCCTTATAATAACCAGCTAAGCTAAACACCAGAATACTAGGAACAGGATATCTTCTAATTAGAACACAATCTAGAACGGGATTCTAAGCCTAAAAGGGCTTTTAGAGAGAAAGGGTTAGTAAGTTTAACCTAAAAGATCTAGGATATTAGACTTTTAGACCTAAAACCAGATGTAGTAAACATAGGTAATAAATTTATCTTATATAAAGGAAAAACCACTGTTTTTTCGGACCCTAAGCTTTAGATTTAGGTAGTAAAAAAGTACCTATTTAAAGCACTACTAAACCAGAAGGAGGTGTTACTTTGTGATATCTGGCAACTATTCTATAGAAAAGCAATAACCTAGTATTAATAATACTTAAATAAATCCGAAAAGAAATGGATTTTTACTAGCATTAATAGTATTATTAAGGTAGTATAAGAAGAATTCTATATAAGGACAGAGGATATAGTAATAAAGCTTAAGTAGGCTAAGTATACTTAAGAAGATGTTATAAATAGTGTTTTTATTTAGGACTTTATAGCTTAAATCTTTTAGTATGCTAAAGCAAATAGAGAGACAACGGATCTATAGCTTTTAGTGCGCTTTAGGATAAAATTATGTCCTAAGCTAAAGAAGCTGTGCCCGGATCTAACTAAGGGCATAAAGCGTAATAAATTCCTTAATATAGTAGACAGAAAACGCTGTAATTTATATTAAGAAATAAAGAAGCAATAGAAGTCCTATTACTAGAAAAAGACTAAAGGAATAGTAAAAGCCTACTTTTATAATAATAAATCCTTAGACTTAAATAAATCTAAGGGTAAAAGAGTAGAGGCCTACTAGAATTATTATTATAAGAACTATAACCAAAGGAGAGGAGACTGTTTTTAATAGGATAACTTTTAGTAATAATATCCCTACTATATATATATTAAAGAAAGATTAAGCAGCCTAAGGGATTATAATTAGAGAGACTAAAGAAGGCCGCCAGTCCTATACTAGGAATAGGTTTATTAGAATAAACTATAGCAGGACTAGAATTAACCTTAAAGGTCCTAGTAGCATAATAACAATAAACTATGCCAACTAGAAGTTAGAAATAAGGACCTTATAAAGAAAGAAGCAGACCCTTAGACTAAGGAAAGCAGGGCCTATAGCTAAGAAGATAAATCTTAGGGAGATAATAAAGAAAAAGAAAGATCCTTAGAGAAAAAAGATTAAAGAGGAAATTAATCTAAAGAGCAACAGAACCCTTACTAAGGGAATTAATTCTGCCTAAGATAATTTAAGTTGAAGAGCGTCTAAACTAGGAACCCTATAAAGTTATGGTTTTAAATAATAATCCTAATACTAAAGAGTAGGAGTAGTATCTAGCAGACTCCGGATACTATTTAGCTAGAGAAGGAAGTCTGTTAGAGAATAATAAATATAATAAGTTTAACTTTATAGATATATACTTTACTATAAAAGGTAGTAAAGCATACCTAACGTTTAACTATAATTCTAAAGGAGGGGAGGTTAAATCTAATTTTATTAGCGCTTTTTATATAGTAGAGGAGGGAGACTTAGACTAGGAGAATCCTACCTCTTTAACTATAAAGACTAGTAAAATAAAGGATTCTAACAAAAGAAGGCAGAAAGAACCTAAGGAAAAGAAGGAAATTATTAAAGCTTTTATAACTAGAGTTAATATTATATAAGACACTATAACTTAAAGTTTAAATAAGCTAATTTTAACAGGAGGTCTGTAAGAAGACCAGGTAATTAAAGCGGTATCCAGACTATAGGAGATTAATATTAAAGGAAGGAAGCAGATAAATACCTTTCTTAAAATACTAATTCGATTCCATAACAAGGGACCTAACTATATAATCTATGTAGACACTAGAATATTATTAATTCTAGCTAACAAATAGTGGCTCTAGTAATATAAGATAAATGTAAAGTAGGAAAAGTAAGACCTAAAACTAGTAACAGGAGTAGCTTTACCCTTATTATTATAGAAAGGGCTACCTTTAACTTTTATATTCTAGGAATTATAAGAGGAAAAAACATCTAAGGTTACTTTATAGTAACTGCGGATATTATGCCGAATCTAGGACTAAAATTATTAATTAGCACAAGTTTCCTTTATAGCTTTAGAGTAAAAATTAATTTTGTTAATCTAAGGTTGGTTTTTAGATTAGTATATAACATAACAGTACTAGGACAGATGTTCTAAGACGCTTACTATATACTAGCTTAATAAGTAATAGTAGCACATAATGTTGTAATTCCACTAAACTTAACGTGTTAGGTGCTAGTAATATAGAAGGATCTCCCTAGCAGAGAGGAGACTAGTATTTACTATATTATATTATCTAATTTTATCTTCTTAAATAACATTCTTAACCAGGGAGATAAGAAAAGAATGCTAGCAGTAAACAACTCTAATAAGGCCATATAGATTAAGCAGAATAGCAAAGTAGGTTAACTTAAGGCAGCTATAAGCCTTGATTTAAATTTCGCTATTCCGGACGTCTACTAGTATATAGCATTTTTTAGTAAAGACATTAAGACAGAAAAGACAGAAGAAAGTCCGGAAAAATTTAATAATAACCTAGATCCTAAAGTTATTAATAAAGGTATTCCATTATATAGAGTATCTTGCCTAGAGGATATACCTTTTATTAAAAACAAGTTTAGAGTGTAAATTGCTAATATTAATCTATAAGCAGCTACTAAGTTACAGGATCTGACTAATAAGTATAATATTTATTATAATAAAGGAGTGGTACTAATGCTAGAAGAAGATAAGATAAGAGTTAACTTTATTAATAGCTGGCAGAACTAGGTTAAGCTAGTAAGGAAGTACCCTCTTAAGCGTAAAGACTAGGAGAAATTTACTAAAGTCTATAATGCCATATATCTAGCAAGCAGGATGTTCTGGTTAATAAAGCTAGCACCTGTAGCCTGCTCTGGTTTTATAGTTTAGAGAGATACAGAGAAGACAAAGAAAGGTTAAGTTGTTATAAATGCCAGACCCCTTAATAATATCACTATGCTAGACGTGTATCCGTTGCTAGACTAAGGCGACATCATACAGAATACTTATAGTAAGGAGTAGAAATTGATTTTCAATGCAACAGGTTTTTTCTACTAGCTTTTAGTATAAGAGGAACACTAGAATCATATAGTAGTAATCTCTAAAAGAGGGCTAGAAGCGTTATAAGTTGTGTTAATAGGGTATAAGAATTCGCCGGCTTTTGTATAATAATTTATGGATTGTATTTTCCGACTATACTAAAGTTTTATTCATGTTTATATTAACAATATTATCGTTTTCTCTAACACCCTTAAGGATTATCTTAAACACCTTAAGATAGTCTTAAAAGTCCTAGAGGAAAATAAGGTATATATTATAGCAACTAAGTCTTTTATTAGATATTATTTAATCTAACTTCTTGGATTTATAGTTAATGCTAACGGAATTATTAACATAAATAACAGGATTAAGTCGTTCTAGTAAATGGAAATTCCTTATAACTTATTAATCTTAGAAACCTTTATTAGCATAGTAGGATTCCTAAGAGCAGGAATTCCTTGGTTTAACTTGCAGATCCGACCACTATAGACCTAAAAGACAGCACTTATATATAAACTTTATAAATGTAATGAGTTACTAGTAGGAGCCTTAAAGCAGGTGCGCAGGAGAAAGGTATAAGAAAAATCCTTTATCCTTACAAAAGATAAGGAAGCGGCCTTTAAAGCACTAAAGACTATGCTTTATAAGAAAATACTACTATAGCACTATAATTTAAAGTGACTATTATTCTTTAAGATTAACGCTTATAAGGAAGGTTTTAGTTTATATGCTTTCTAACTATATAAGGAGTAGGATAGAAAAAGCATATCTAGTAAGGATATTATAGCTATAAAACTTTGCCTAATCCTTTTCCTCTTTTATTTAATATTTACAGCTAAGAAGCAGTATGGATTAACTAAGGCAGAGGTAGCTGTAATTGCTTAGGCAATGCAGAAACTGCGAAAAATGGCTTAATCTAACCGTTATTTAGTTAATATTCTAACTAACTATATACCTGCTAAAGGTATTATTAAACATACCTCTTTAGCCATAATAGACCTTAATAAGGCTAACCTAAAATTAGCCAAGGTAGCGAATTATTTGTTATAGTTTAAATTATAAGTAACCTATATACTAGGAATCCTTAATGTTATACCTAATGCCTTGTTATAACTTCTAGTGGATATCAGCTACTAAGAGGCAGTAAACTATAGTATGTATAACAAATTAGATGCCTGTATGTACTTTTGTTAGAATTATTAGGTAGTGGCTATAATGGATAACTTATTAAAAAAGGAGATATTAGCAGGGTATAAATTTAACCTGCAATATTATTAGATAATTAAAAGCATTAAGGATTTCCAGCAGAAGCAGCTAAAGCAAGAACGAAACTAACCGTAAATTCCACTTTATAGCTAGGACCTTACGGACAAGGGCCTACTTTATTATAAGGATAGAGAAGGGCTTAAATAACTATACATTCTAAGTAGCTATATTAAAACCATGCTAAGAACCACGTATAATAACCATCACTACTTTAAAATTAGCAGAATAATAAAAGGTCTATATAGCATTTATTTTCTAAAGATATCCAAGTAAATCCGGGAGTATATAGCATATTATACGACTTATTAGGAGAACTCTGTCTTAAGGGATAAAGTAACTAGAGAAATAAAACCTCTATAGTTAAAACCAATGCCTTTTTACATAATTTCTCTGGACTTTATTACTAATATACTAGAGGTGGACTTAGCGAACACTATGTAGGCTATAGAAGGATACTTAAAGTATAATTCCCTTTGCCTAGTAAACTGTCTATTTAGCAAGAGAACCCTTTTAATCCCCGGGAACACAATGTATTTAGTATCTATATAGGCAGAATTACTTCTTTAAACTTTATATATTATAGACTAAGGACTACTATAGTAAATAGTTAGTAATAGGGACCCTAAATTCATTTCTAAGGTTTAGCAGGCTATATTTACTAAGCTAGGAGTTAAATTCCTAATAGTAACTGCCTACTACCTGCAGACAGATAGAGCAGCTAAATAGAAAAATCAGACAGTAATTATAGCTATTTGCTATTATACTATAATAAATCTAACGGTACCATAGGTATTAATCCTTCTAGCGTTGCAGCATTATTTTAACAACACAGTGGCTATAGCTATTAACCAGTCGCCTAATAAGTTATTATATGGGCTTAAACTGCTAGACCTTATTAACCTTCTTTTAGAGCAAGCAATTTCTAATATATAGCTAGGGCAAAAGGACTTAAAGGCACTTTATAAGCTTTATTAGAGAGAGGCTTAACTTGTAATAACCACTACTGCCGCCTTATTTAAAATTAAATATAACTCCTAATATAATCTAATAGATATTAATGTTAGAGACATGGTATACTTATAACTATATAAAGGATACTAGCTTCTAGAAAAGCTAAAGAAGAAATGGTTACTATAAAGAGCAGGACCATATAAGGTTCTTAAAAAGGTAAACCCTTTGTTATACTAACTTAAATTTCCATTAAACTTAAGAGTATATTATTATTATTATTCATGTACGCTAGGTAGCTAGAGCCACTAACTAGTTCATTAACTAACTTCTTAATATAGGAAAAACCCTAAGATAGGGGAGAAAACCCATATTCTTCCATATAGCTCCCGCTAAGCCTCTGATATAGAGTCTTTATTGTTTCTAACTATTAGTATAAGATATCTGCCAGTTCCCTAGAACTGCAAATAATAACAGAAGTGTGGTTGTGCTTTATATAAAAGGTTAGTATGTTAGTAAAAACCCCCTATAAGCACCTCCCTTCCTAGTCTGGCTCTTCCTCCTCTATTCTGTTGTTTCCGTTGCCTCTGGTCCCTTTCTTAGCCTTATTATTATGTATCTACTATGCCTTACTAAGCTCCTCTGCTAATCTGTATTACTAAAGTCACCCAGTTAAAAGCACCCACTTTATAATATTTAGTGCTAGCTTTTTGTTGTTAAGCGCCGCCCTAAGTTCCCGCAGATCTCTTATTATGGGCACTACTGGAATCGGTCTTAAATAGTTATATTCTAGGTATAATAGGATAAGGTGGTAGATATCCTTATCTCCTCCCTAGTATTAGCATATTAGTAAAGTTACCTTAGGCACTTATTTATTATAAAGGAAGGTATTTAGCCCTATTTTTTCTGTTTAAAGCTAAACTAGGGCTATAGATTTATGCTTAAGCAGGCTATTATAGAGCTTTACTATCTTTTTTATACTCTTAAAGTTAGGTTCCTTATCTACTGCTATTATTTTTGCCTGTTCTCTTCTTACTTAAGCCTTATGCCTCTGCTAAATCTACTGTTTTTCCCACTCCCTCTTTAATTCCTGTCTAGCTATAAGGCTACTAGGGAGAGGGGGGGGGGCATTAGGAAATGCCTTATAGCGATTATGTTGGCGGCCTCTTCCTTAGTGTTGTAGCTGTAATGCTATTAAATTACAGGCCTGCTGTATCTTCTTGCTTATATTATTATCCTTAAGTCTTTAGTAAAATTATTATTTAATGTAATTAAGGTATAGATCTACTAGCAGTACTACTGCTTCTGTCTTTAAGAGTGTTACTAGCGTTGCCTTATACGCCCCTATAACCTGCCTTAAGCATTTGTTCTGTTCTTATATAAATGCCTTTGCTACCCCCTGTGCTACCCCTTCTAGCTTGCTACGGGTGTGGTATATCCCAGCTCTATAGGCTATTATGCTTTATATTACCTATATATAAAGGGATCTTGCATACTTTAGTTAGCATCCCTATATAGAGGTAGCTAGCACTATAAGCGCTAATTTCTACTGTGATAATTTAGTATTTACCTTTTTTATATAGGTTGACTAACGAAGCTTCTAGTGAATCCAAACCCCTAGGAATCGCGCTGATTATGTCGGTTGTATTATTGCTCTGCTAAGTCGGATTATCGTTATAATTGCCTGCCTCTTCCTTATAAAGTACATTAGCTTGCTCTTTCCTAGGTTAAACCTTAGCCTATACTCCTTTAACTACTCCTTATATATTCTCTAGGCTCTTTTTAGTTATACTTTTATCTTTTCTGCTGTTTTTCTATATACTATAATGTTTATATTATCTGAGAACCCTAATATTAATATTAATTCTACTGCTGCTAGTCTTTAATATAGTAGCGTAATATAGAGCAGGAAGAGGATAAAAGACACTAGCAACCCTTATGGAACCCCTGTAGTAACTTGGATTTCCTTAGTAATACGTCCGTTAAACGCTAATTATACTCTCCTTTCTAACGTAAAGCCCTATGCCTATCTAGCTATTTACTCTAGCAGTTCTAACTCCTTTATAGTGTGGATTAATTGTTTATAGCTAATAGTGTTAAACGCTCTAGTAATATTTAGCTATAGTAATAATGCTATTCCCTAGTAATACTATGCCGTTCTTACAACCTCTTTTAGCATGCTTAGTACTATCTCTGTTAATCTACCAGCTTTATTGCCTATTTGCATGTCCAGCAGTATATGGCCTTTCTTTGCTATAATAGTAATTCTCCTTATAATAGCTCCCTTAATCACTTTACCTATTGTGTTTAATAGCGATATCGGCCTCTACCCCCCTGGTCTGCCTAACTTTTTAGGGGACTTTCTAGGTTTATATAAAACTACCACCTTTGCTTATTAGAAGGAGGCCGGATGATATCCCAAGCTATAGCAAGCATTTACAAGGCATGTTAAACATGATATTAGGGCTGCTCTATATAGCTTAAGGAAACCCGTTAGCAGCTTGTCCGGTCCTAGGGCTTTCTAACTTGCCATATTCTTTATAACCTCTTTAATTTCCTTCTCTATAAATATAGGAACTGCCTGATCGTTATTATAGTATCTTGTCCCCTCCTTTGCCTCTAGACCTAGAGCCCTAGCCATGGATGGAGGGAAGAACCTCTCTATAAATGCCCTTGCCTTGCCCTTATATATAACCTTTACTATCTCCTTCCTGCCATTGTCTCCTAGCCGGGTTAGTAGTAGGACCTATTGCCTTTTAGGAGGAAGTCCACTTTATAGCCGGGCCTAACGCTCTAGGGTCTAAAGACTCCCTTTAGACCTAAATAACTTACTAACTGCCTGTTGCCAGCTACTTCTCTTCTCCTTTAAGATAATATAATTCTGTTTTTTTATAGCTTTTGTTAAGGCCTGCCATGCTTCCTGCGTCTGTTATTACTACCACTACTTATTAGCACATCTTGCCTCTGCTGTCACGTCCCTTACCCTTTTATTTTACTAAGGCTATGGTTTGCTGCGCCCTTAAGGTCGCTTAGGTGCTGCTATATTAGCTATCTTTGTAAGCTGTTAGGTAAGCCACTGCATATAGTTATTAATTTCTTACTAGTTATACAGCAGAAGCTCTAACCCCTTCTTTCTAAGCCTGTTTAAAGCCTCTGCTATAATAAGGTTCTTGTCCGCTGTCCTCTAACCCCGGACCAACCCTGGGCTATTGCTTAATTCCTTGTTTGTCCTAATACTAATAAGCTAGGGCATATGGTCGGATCTGGCGATTTCTACTAGCCTAATAAATTTAATATTAACATCGTAGGTGGTCTATGCATAGTTAATAGTGCTGTTCCTGCTGCTATGTTCTCTCCTTATTACTTCCCTAAACGGCATAGCTAGGCTAAGTTGCTACCTTATTATAAATTCTAATATCTTATTGTGCCCTGGAGATGTTTGGCCGAATCTGTCCTATAAGGGGTGATGTTAGTTAAAGTCCCTTACAAACATACTCTGGCCTTTTGCCTAGGTATTAGCAAAGTGTTATAAAGGCGTCTGCCACTCCCTTTTATAAGCCGGGGAATAGATGTTATATATCTCTACTCTATATAGCTTAATACTGCACTAATCCTCCCCCCTCTTTATAGTCTAAAGTCCTGTCTTAACCTTCTAGTGTATATAAATTACTGTTCTTCTGCTATATATTGCTAATATATAGTGTCCCTAAGATGGATTTAGCAGTATATTATTATAGCCTTCTGGTTCCTAAATGGCTATCACCTTAGGGCTGACATCATGCCCTAATGCCAGATGTACTAGATTGCTTTTCTTCTATATATTCTAGTATATAACCTTAATTATGTACTCTATTGTGTGCTTCAGAGCACCCTAGTTAGGCTGGCTCCGGTATTGTTTAGCCCTTTAGTTGGCTGTAAAAAGGCTAGCATTATACCTTTCTCTGCCGGTCTCTGTCGTCCTGATCTTAGCTTATAGGTTTGTCTTACAGAAGGGCCCCTTAGTTATATGCTCCTTCCTCTTAGCTGCCTCTCCGTTAGTCCCCCGGTTTCTTCTCCCTAATAACTCTTACCCATAGTAGCCGTTGCGACCTCTGACTAATAGTTACAGAAGAACAGCAGCCTTATAGTATAAGCCTCCCTAGCCTGCTATTATCTCTTATTGCTTACTAAGCACAGTTGAGACCATGCTGGATATGCCCCTGTATAATTTAGGCATCTCTCCCGTACCTTGCCTGTTAACATCGGGTAAGTCCTCTCTCCCTTAGGGTGTTTTCTAGTAGCATACCTGCCGTATCTTGCTTCCTCCTTATAGTATCTGGTAATATATCTAATCTTATAGTAGTTATAATATTGCTTTAGGTGGATCATCTCGTTATATAGCTTAGCGTTAAAAATCTCTGCTTAGTATACTATTCCCCTATAGTATAGTTGGTTTGCTGCCTTGGTGCCCTTAATACTAACTACTAATGGTGTCCTTGTTGCTATTTCTCTTAGCTTTTATACTATTATCTTTGCCATATTTAATCTATTTTCCTTTTTAATGTTCTTCCTTATATCCTTGATTATAATGTGGTTTGTTAATCGTGTTGGGAATCCCTTAATAATCACACTAAATATCTTCCTGTTTACTTCTGCCTTAGGTCTAAAGGCAACTCCTACTTAGGCTGTGTTTTCCTTTTATTTTCTCCCTGCTTTTGTAAACATAATAACTATGTCTTTACTCTGTAATTAGCGTGCTGCTACTGCCTTCTTTATACTAATAGCGCTGTTTACTGCCTTTATAATCTCTCCTAGCAATCTGTTCCTAACTGCCTTGCTAATAGTACTTTCCTTTACTAGTGCTTTCTAGTAATAGCAGGCCGGTATTGCCATACCCTCTATTTAGGCTAAAGGTATTATCGTATTCTGCCTTATAACTCCGCAAGCTGTAATATTTGCCTAAGTCCCCCTAACCGCTGATCTAGTCCTATAAATAGCCTTTATTACCTCCTTAACTACCTTCTTAACTGTGGTTTTTACTCTACTGCTAACTGCTTTTATAATTAAGGCCTGTAGGCCTTTTGTATCTGTTCTTGCTTAGGCTATCTTCCCTCTTATATTTATAGTAATTTATATAAAAGTTCTGATAGAAGCCTATACTTTTATTATTTCTGCTTTTAGAATAACTTTTATTATTAATTCCTTTAGTAATTTTATTTTATTTTTTAGTTTTTCCTGTACTGCTATTACTCTAGGATTCTCTTCTTAATATTATGTTTCTTCCTAGGTAGTACCTTGTCCTTTATTAGTTATAGATCCACGCAAAAACTCGTTAATTATCACACCCCTTACACTGCTTACTTCCCTTATATAATGCGCTATTGCTAGGGGGGGTAATTAATAATGAGAAATCTGATTTTATGCTTCTTTTTCGTTTTAGGCGTAATACCGCGTCGTATCCGCGGTGTTCCGTATTTTAAACCTTCCCTTAGCTTCCTTAAGAGTATATCCAGTAGTATTAATTACATATATATAAAAACCGTACTAAGGTAGAGATCCCTTTAGTAGGGAGGAGACACCCTCTTTACTAATTAATCTAAAAGGGAGCAGTAAAGCTGATTACTAGGAAATTAAGCGGATTATCTTACATAAGGTGAAAATTTACTATACTAAGGGATAAAGCCCTAAGGTAGCTTACCTTATAAAATAGAAAGAATATACTGCTAAAGATAACTAGTAGATTAATAAAAGCAAGATAAAGGTAAACGCATTAGAGTTAATAAATAAATATCTAAGGGAGTATTTAATTAACTAGGATAAGGAGTATAAGAAGAAGGGGCTCATAAGGCAGGAGTGCTAATAATGCCTTAAGGTCAGCAGGATCTAATATCCTGCAGGACCCTACGTGATTACTACTAGTAGAAACACGTGACCCTATTTTCCTATAACACCACTTATAATTTCACTTTACTTTTTACTTAACCCCTTATTCGCACATTCTGACACCCTAGATTTCCTGTTTTTTCTTTATTTTTCAACCTTTTATTCTTGCTTTTAACTATTGTGCACTTTGAGTTTTTCTTTTATTTTATTTTATTTTTTAACTGTTATCGCCCTCTCTTAGATAATTCTAACATATATTATAAGAGATATAGAGAATAAGCTCTATATAAAGGTTTTTAACCCTAATATCTTAGTTAAGTTTTTACTATCCTATAAGGAGAAGTAAGCAATATTAACTAAGTTAGTAAAGCTATCCCCTAGGGGGAATCTAGTAAAAGTAGCTAGAGATACTATTACTATTATATATAACCAGTTAGCTAAGGCTTTATAAGAAGATAAGTAAAGAAAAAAGGCATATGCCAACCTACTAACTACCTATTAACGCTATATAAAGACTATACCCTAGGATAAGGATAAAAATAAGAACTCTAGTATAAATACTAACTATAAGAATAATATTTCTAATGTTAATATATCTAGAGAGATGCTTAGTTCTAAAGGATAAATAATAGTAAAGCACCTTTAAAATATAAGAAAGGGTAAGATAACCACTAATGCCCTTATAATAAAAGGGACCCCTGCTAGCAGTTTAAGTTAAGATTCTCCTGTAACTATATAGAAAACATAAGACAGACTAGAGGAACTAGACTTTAGTAAGCTAATTTGCTGTTTTAGTTATATAAATAAATACTATTAGTATTAAGAGATAGAGTTATTTATAGGAGGTAATGTAGGACTAAAGCCTTTTAGAACATAGTAATATTAGGCTGGAGATGGCATGTAGAGCGTAATAAAGGCTATCTACACCTGCTCTAAAGATTTTACGGCCTAGGGGATGTAAATTAATAGAAATAGATTCTTTGTTATAAAGATAGACCCTATATATATACTATAGATTAAAGTAGTATAATAGATTTTCCTTATTAAGGAATTAATTCTAGCGGCTGATAATAATAGGCAGAAGAAAACCAAATGCCTAGCTAATACCCTAGTTATCCGGAATATTAAACTCTGTATTAAGCAGGTAGCAGTATAATTCCTTAATAGCAAATAGGTAGATAACTAAGCCAGATTTAAAGAGTAGTAACTGGGATTACTATTAAAAAAGAAAGTACTTATAGCTAGATACTATAATAAGTTAGGAGGCATTAATGGCTTTATAGCTAGGGTACTTACCACTATAGGACAAGTTAATTTCTTAAGCATGGGTTTTTAATAAGTAATTATTAATACTAGCAAAGAGCATAGAACTGCAACTACCTAATAGGATACTAATGTACTAAGGAAGGAACTAGCAGACTAAAGGAATCTAATCTAAGGTTTAGCTAAATAATATAGGCTAATAAGTAAAGTAGCGGCTAGAAAGACTATCTTAGAAGAGATAGGGTTAAGGCTAGTAGACTAAGCTACTAATATATAATTTAGTAAACTTAAAGATAAAACTAATATACTTAAAGGGAATATTAAGGCTTATAAGGAGTCTTTTAGTATAGTAAAAGCCAGTCTTAAGATTATTAACAGGTATATTATAAGGACCTTAGCTAGAGTGGCAGTACTAGAGAATAAGGCTAGGAACATTAAGACTGCCAGGCCTACTCCTCAAACGCCTTTGCTAGAATCCACAGCTAAAAAGACAACCTTGCCTATAGTAAGTAAGAAGCTAACTAGCCTGGTTAAACTAAATTTACTAGCTAGTAAAAGAATAAGATTAGCTATAGGAGTAATAAAGGCAACTATATTAAACATAAGCTTATCTAAGTTATTACTAAAAAAGGCAAAGCAAAAGACGCCTTCTAAAAATAAGCATAATATTAGCAGCGCTATAAAAAGGCAGAAAATAATAATAGAATCCATAACTAAGAACGCGGAATTAGCTAAGACATTAGACAAATAGGAGACCCTTATATAGTAGCATAAGGACTAAAAATTTTAGCTAACATATTACGCTATTTAACGTTAGAAGCAGTCCCTAAAAATCGCGTGGCTCTAGGTAGATTACTATTTAATTACAAAACATATAGCTTAGATTAAAGGTTTAGCTATATTACAAAGGGCATTGTAGTAAATAGATTAATTACAGAAAAAGTTATATCTAGAGGACTATTGCTTTCCTTATAGTTACTATGCTATATAGTTTAGACATAGGAAAATTTCACCTCTAGTGAGAATAAGATGGCATGGCTAGTAGCCGTCTTTTGCCTAAAAGTAACAATACCCTAATAACCTCCATAGAACCACCTTTAATATGCCTGGTTTAGACGCATAAAGGACCTTTATATATAAAGTTAGAAGCAGAGAATAACCTAAGATATCCAATATACCTTAAGAAAGAGCACAGGCCATTTCTCCTATATTTAAGAGGAAAGCCTCTCTTCTTATAGCCTAACTCTTTCCCCTCTATACAGCTTCCCTTTATTAGTCCACTAAGTCTTAAGAGGTATAACGTTTTTATTTTTAGTTTAACCTAAGTCTTTCCATCCTTTTGCATAAGTTATTACTATAGTTAATAATTAGCAGCATTATTATAATATAACTATAACACTATAGACAAGAGAATTACTTATAATATAGCGACTCCTAAAAGCATATAACCAGAGGTTGCTAGTAATATAGTTACTCTCTAATAAGCTACTTATAGCTATAATAACATAAGTAGATAGAGATGTTTTTGTAATCTATATCTCTATTAACAGCTTATAGCATAAATTTACAAGGCTTATATAAATAAGGACTTTAAGAAGTAAACATCTAAGTATAACTAAGACAGATCCAACTATAGTTAACAGGTTTACGCTACCTAGATTGAATTTCCTTTTATTATGGTTTATTTTGCTTAGACTAAGATGTTTATTTATCTTTAAATTTTATAAGTAGTTATTATTAGATTGTTTACTACTATTAAGTAACGTTTCTAGCAGATTAAATGCGACCAGACTAATATAAGGAGGATATATTATAGATTAAATTGCTTTCTTTTATAAATAAAAGTTTTCCTTTATATATATTAACACTAGCTTAAATAGATCCAGAGAATAACTAGGATAGTTATCTTTAAGGGAGGGGCACTTATTATAGAATAATCTATAATGTTAGATCCCTACTTATATAGGACGGATTTATTATATAGCTAGTAAGACTTAAGAATAATAATAACTTACACAGAATGCACTTAACTATATAACTTAATAGTAGTATATACAGGTGCGTTTAATAACCCCTTTATAATAACGTTAATGACAGCTTTACAGTTGCTTCCAACCGACTACGTGACGATACCACCACGTAACAGCATTACTAGGGAATAGCATTATTATTATAGTTAGATATTATTATTCATGTACGCTAGGTAGCTAGATCCACTAACTAGTTCATCAACTAACTTCTTAATATAGGAAAAACCCTAAGATAGGGGAGAAAACCCATATTCTTCTATATAGCTCCCGCTAAGCCTCTGGTATAGAGTCTTTATTATTTCCAACTATTAGTATAAGATATCTGCTAGTTCCCCGGAACTACAGACAATAACAGAAGTGTGGTTATGCTTTATATAAAAGGTTAGTATGTTAGTAAAAACCCCCTATAAGCACCTTCCCTCCTAGTCTAGCTCTTCCTTCTCTATTCTGTTGTTTCCGTTGCCTCTGGTCCCTTTCTTAGCCTTATTATTATGTATCTGCTATGCCTTACTAAGCTCCTCTGCTAACCTGTACTGCTAAAGTCACCTAGTTAAAAGCACCTACTTTATAATATTTAGTGCTAGCTTCTTATTATTAAGCACTGCCCTAAGTTCCTGTGGATCTCTTATTATAGGCACCGCCGGAATCAGTCTTAGATAGTTATATTCTAGGTATAATAGGATAAGGTGGTAGATATCCTTATCTTCTCCCTAGTATTAACATATTAGTAAAGTTACCTTAGGCACCTATTTATTATAAAGGAAGGCATTTAGCCTTATTTTTTCTGTTTAAAGCTAAACTAGGGCTGTAGATTTATACTTAAGCAGGCTATTATAAAGCTTTACTATCTTTTTTATGCTTTTAAAGTTAGGTTCCTTATCTGCTGCTATTGCTTTCACCCGTTCTCTTCTTACCTAAGCCTTATGCCTTTACTAGATCTACTGTTTTTCCCACTCTCTCTTTAATTTCTATCTAGCTATAAGGCTGCTAGGGAGGGGGGGGGGGGCATTAGGAAACGCCTTATAGTGATTACGTCGGCGGCCTCTTCCTTAGTATTATTATTATTATTGTACGCTAGGTAGCTAGAGCCACTATCTAGTCCATCAGCTAACTTCTTAATACAGGAAAAACCCTGAAACAGGGGAGAAAACCCATATTCTTCCATATAGCTCCCGCCAAGCCTCTACTATAGAGTCTTTATTATTTTCAACCATTAGTATACAGTATCTGCCAATTCCCCGGGAACTGCAAATAATAACAAAAGTGTGGTTGTGCTTTACATAAGAGGTTAGTATATTAGTAGAAACCCCCTATAAGCACCTCCCCTCCTAATCCGGCTCCTCCTCCCCTCTTCTGTTGTTTCCGTCACCTCTGGTCCCTTTCCCAGCCTTGCTATTATATATCTGCCATGCCTTGTAAAGCTCCTCCGCCAACCTGTACTACTAGAGGCGCCCAGTTAATAGCACCTACTTTGCAATAATCAGTGCAAACTTCTTGTTGTTCAACGCCACCCTAAGTTCCCTTGGGTCTCTTATTACAGGCATCGCCAGGATCGGCCTTAGATGATTATATTCCGGGCATGATAAAATAAGGTGGTAGATATCCTCATCTCCTCCCTAATATTAACATATTAGCAATATTACCTCGGGCACCTGTCTGCTATAAAGGAAGGCATTCAACCCTTTTTTTTCCGTTCAGAGCTACACTAAGGCCGCAGATTTATGCTTAAGCAGGCTATTATAGAGCCGTGCTATTTTCTTTATGCTCTTAAAATTAAGTTCCTCGTCTGCTGCTGTTGCTTTTACCTGTCCTCTTCTCACCCAAGCCTCACGCCTCTGCCGTATCCACCGTTTTTCCCACTCCCTCTCTAATTCCTGCCTAGCTATAAGGCCGCTAGGGAGGGGGGGGGGGGCATCAGGAAACGCCTTATAGAGGTTGCGTCAGCGGCCTCTTCCTCGACGTCGTAGCTGTAATGCTATTGAATTATATGCTTGTTATATCTTCTTGCCCATGCCACTGTTCTTAAGTCTTTAGTAGAATCATTACTTAATGTAATTAAGGTACAGATCCACTAGCAGCACCGCTGCTTTTATCTTTAAGAGTGTTACTAGCATTACCTTATATGCCCCTATAACCCGCCTTAAGCATTCATTTTGTTCCTTTATAAATGCCTTTACTACCCCCTGTGCTACCCCTTCTAACTCGCTGCGGGTGTAGTATATCCTAGCTTTATATACTATTATGCTTCTTATTACCTGTATATAAAGGGATCTTGCACATTCTAGTTAGTATCCCTATGTAAACACAGCCAGCGCTATAAGGGCTAACTTCTGCCGTGCCAGCTTAGCATTTACCTTCTCTATATATGTTAACTAACAAAGCTTCCAGTGGATCCAAACCCCTAGGAATCGCGCTAATTACATCGGTTGTATTATTATACTTCCAAGTTAGATTGTCATTATAATTGCCTGCCTCTTCCTTATAAAGTGCATTAACTCGCTCTTCCCTAGGTTAAACCTTAGCCCATACTCCTTTAACCACTCCTTACATATTCTCTAGGCTCTTTCTAGTCATACTTTAGTCTCCTCTGCCGTTTTTCTATATACTATAATATTCATATTATCCAAGAACCCTAATATTAGTATTAATTCTACTGCCGCTAGCCTTTAATATAGTAGTGTAATATACAACAGGAAGAGGATAGGAGACGCCGGCAACCCTTGCAAAACCCCTGCAGTGATTTAGATTTCCTTAGTAGTATGTCTGTTAAACGCTAATTACGCTCTTCTTCCTAACGTAAAACCCTTTGTCCATCTGGCCATTCACCCTAGTAGTCCTAACTCCCTTATAGTGCATATTAATTGTTTATGGCTAATAGTATTAAACGCCCTGGTGATATCCAGCTGTAGTAATAATGCTATCCCCTAATAGTGCCATGCTATTCTCACTACCTCTTTTAGCGTGCTTAGTGCTACCTCTATTAACCTGCCAGCCCTGTTACCTATTTGCATGTCTAGTAGTATATAGCCTTCCTTTGCTATAGTAGTAATCCTCCTTATAATAGCTCCCTTAATCACTTTGCCTATTGTATTTAGCAACAATATTGGCCTCTACCCCCCCGGTCTGCCTAACTCCTTAGGGGTCTTCCTAGGTTTACATAGAACTACCACCTTTGCATGCTAGAAGGAGGCCGGATAGTGTCCTAAGCTGTAGCATGCGTTCGCAAGGCGTGTTAAATATAATATTAGAGCTGCGCCATATAGCTTAAGAAAACCCGTTGGTAGCTTGTCCGGCCCTAGGGCTTTCTAGCTTGCCGTATTCTTTATAACTTCTCTAATTTCCTCCTCTATAAACACGGGAGCCACCTGTTTATTATCACAGTATCTTATCCCCTCTTCTCCCTCTAGTCCTAAAGCCCTAGCTGCAGATAGAGGGAAGAACCTCTCTGCAAATGCCCTTGCCTTGCCCTTATATATAACCTCTACTATCTCCTCCCTGCCGTTGTTTCCTAGCCGAGTTAGTGGTAGAACTTGTTATATCTCCAGAGGGAGTCCACTCCATAGCCGGGCCTAACGCTCTAAGGTCCAGAGGCTCCCTTTAGACCTAAATAGCTTACTAACAGCCTGTTACCAGCTGCTTCTCTTCTCCTTTAAGATAATACAGTTCTGTATTTTTATAGCTTCTGTTAAGGTCTGCTATGATTCCTGCGTCCGTTGTTACCGCCACTGCCTGCTAGCATGTCTTGCCTTTGCTATTATATCCTTAACCCTTTTATTCTACTATAGCTGTGGTTTACTATGCCCTTAAGGTCGTTTAGGTGCCACTATGTTAGCTATCTCCATAAGCTAGTAAGTGAGCTATTACGCATAGTCGTTAACTTCCTGCCGGTTACCTAGCGGGAGCTCTAACCCCTCCTTTCTAAGCCTGTTTAGCGCCTTTACTATAATTAGGTTCTCGTCCGCTATCCTCTAACCCCAGATTGACCCTAGGCTGCCGCTAAATTCCTTGCTTGTCCTAATGTTAATAAGTTAAGGCATATGGTCAGATCCGGTAATTTCCACTGGCCCGGTAAACTTAACACTAACATTATAAGTGGTCCACACATGATTAATAGTGCTGTCCCTGCTTCCATGTTCTCTCCTTATTACTTCCCTAAACAGAGTAACTAGGCCGAGTTGCTACCTTGTTATGAATTCCAACATCTTATCATACCCCTAAGAGGTCCTGCCGAATCTGTCCCACAGGGGGTGATATTAGTTAAAGTCCCCTATAAATACACTTCAACCCTTCGCCTAAGTATTGGCAAAGTATTGTAAAGGCATCTGCCACCCCCTTTTATAAGCCGGGGAATATATATTATACACCTCTACTCTACATAGCTTAACACTACACTAATCCTCCCCCCTCCCTATAGTCTAAAGCCCTATCTCGACCTTCTGGTATATATAAATTGCTATTCTTCCACTGTATATTACTAATATATAGTGCCCCTAAGATAGATTTGGCGGTATACTATTATAGCCTCCTGGTTCCTGGATGGCTATTACCTTAGGGCTAACGTTATGCCCTAACGCCAGATATACTAGATTGCTTTTCTTCCGTGTATTCTAGTACATGACCTTAATTATATACTCTATTATATACTTTGGAGCACCCTAGTTAGGCTGGCTCCGGTATTGTTCTGCTCTCTTATTAGTTGTAGGAAGGCTAGCATTATGCCTTCCTCTGCCGGTCTCTGCTGTCTTAATTATAGTTTGTATGTTCGTCTTATAGAAAGGCCCCTTAGTTATATGCTCCTTCCTCTTAGCTGCCTTTCTATTAATCCCCCGGTCTCTTCTTTATAATAACCCTTACCTATAGTAGCTGTTACAGCCTCTGACTAATAGTCGCAGAAGAACAGCGGCCTCATAGCATAAGCCTCCTGGGCCTGTTGCCACCTATTATTGCTCACTAAGCATAGCCAAGACCATGCTGGATATGCCCCTATGTAATTTAGGCATCTCTCCTATACCTCGCCTGTTAACGTTAGGCAAGTCCTCTCTCCCTTAGGGTGTTTTCTAGCAGCACACCTGCCGTATCTTGCTTTCTTCTTATAGTGCCTGGCAATATGTCTAATCTTATAGTAATTATAATATTGCTTTAAGTGGACTATCTTATTATATAGCTTGGCATTAAAAATCTCTACTTAGTATACTATTCCCCCATGGCATAGGCGGTTTGCTGCCTCGGTGCCCTTAACGCTAACCACTAGTGGTGCCCTTATTGCTATTCCCTTTAGCTTCCGCACTATTATCTTTGCCATGTTTAGACTATTTTCCTTTTTAATGTTTTTCCTTATATTCTTAATTATAACGTGGTTTGTTAATTGTATTAGGAATCCCTTAATAATTACACTAAACATCTTCCTATTTACTTCCGCTATAGGTCTAAAGGCAACTCTCACCCAGGCTGTGTTTTCCTTCTATTTCCTCCCTGCCTTAGTAAATATAATAACTATGTCTTTACTCTGCAGTCTGTGTGCTGCTATTGCCTCCTCCATGCCAATAGCGCTGTTTACTGCCTTTATAATCTCTCCTGGCAATTTATTCCTAACTGCTTTGCTAATAATGTTTCCCTTTACCATTGCTTCCCGGTAATGGCGGGCCAGTATCGCCATACCCTCCATTCGGGCCAAAGGTATCGTTATATTCTGCCCTATAACTCCGCGAGTTACAATAGTTACCTAAGTCCCCCTAACTATTAATCCAGTCCTAGGGACGGCCTCTATTACCTCCTTAACCGCTTTCTTAACTGTGGTTTCTACTTTACTATTAACTGCTTCTATAATTAACGCCTATAGATCTCCTGTGCTAGTCTTTACTTAGGCTATCTTCCCTCCTGTATTTATAGCAACTTATATAAAGGTCTTAATAAAAGCCTACACTTCTGTTATTTCTGCCTTTAGAATAACTTTTATTATTAACTCCTTTAGTAATTTTATTTTATTCTTTAGTTTTTCCTGCACTACTATTACTCTAGGATTCTCTCCTTAATATTATATTTCTTCCTAGGTAGTGCCTTATCCTTCGTTAGTCGCGGATCTATGTAAAAATTTATTAATTATTACACCCCTTGCACCGCTTACTCCCCTTACATAATATGCCATTACTAGGGGGGGTATTTAACAATAAGAAATCTAATTTTATGCTTCTTTTTCGTTTTAGGCGTAATACCGCGTCGTGTCCGCGGTGTTGGTCCTTTCCCCTCTTCCTTAGTATTATAGCTATAATACTATTAAATTACAGGCCTGCTGTATTTTCTTGCCTATGCTACTATCCTTAAGTCTTTAGTAGAATTATTATTTAATGTAATTAAGGTATAGATCTACTAGTAGCACTACTGCTTCTGTCTTTAAGAGTGTTACTAGTATTGCCTTATATGCCCCTATAACCCGCCTTAAGCATTTATTCTATTCCCTTATAAATGCCTTTACTACCCCTTATACTACCCCTTCTGGCTTGCTATAGGTATAGTATATCCTAGCTCCATAGGCTATTATACTTCTTATTACCTATATATAAAGGGATCTCGCACACTCTAGTTAGCATTCTTATGTAGATGTAGCTAGCGCTGTAAGTGCTAACTTCTGCTATAATAATTTAGCATTCACCTTCTCTATATAGGTTAACTAATAAAGCTTTTAGTAAATCCAAATCCCTAGGAATTGCGCTAATTATATTAGTTATATTATTACTCTTTTAAGTCAGATTGTTATTATAATTGCCTGCCTCTTCCTTATAAAGTATATTAGCTTGCTTTTTTCTAGGTTAAACCTTAGCTTATACTCCTTTAACTACTCCTTATATATTCTCTAGGCTTTTTCTAGTTATACTTTTGTTTCCTTTGCTGTTTTTTTATATACTATAATATTTATATTATCTAAGAACCTTAACGTTAATATTAATTCTACTGCTGCTAGTCTTTAATATAGTAGCATAATATAAAGCAGAAAGAGGATAGGAGACGCTAGCGACCCTTGCAGAACCCCTATAGTGACTTAGATTTCCTTAGTAATACGTTTATTAAACGCTAATTATGCTCTCCTTTTTAATATAAAGCCCTGTGCCTATCTGGCCATCTACCCTAGCAGTCCTAACTCCTTTATAGTGCGGATTAATTGTTTATAGCTAATAGTATTAAATACTCTAGTAATATCTAGCTATAGTAATAATGCTATTCCCTAGTAATGCCATGCCGTCCTTATAACCTCTTTTAGCGTGCTTAGTACAACCTCTATTAATCTGCCAGCCCTGTTGCCTATTTATATGTCTGGCAGTATATAGCCTTCCTTTACTATAATAGTAATCCTCCTTATAATAGCTCCCTTAATCACTTTACCTATTGTATTTAATAGTAATATCGGCCTCTACCCCCCTAGTCTGCCTAACTCCTTAAGGAACTTCCTAGGTTTACATAGAACTACTACCTTTACTTATTAGAAAAAGGCCAGATAATATCCCAAACTATAGTAAGCATTTACAAGGCATGTTAAACATAATATTAAGGCTGCTCTATATAGCTTAAGGAAACCTATTAGCAGCTTATCTAGTCCTAAGGCTTTCTAACTTACTATATTCTTTATAACTTCTTTAATTTCCTCCTTTATAAACATAGGAACTGCCTAATTATTATTATAGTATCTTATTCCCTCCTCTGCCTCTAGACCTAAAGCCCTAGCTGTAGATAGAGGGAAGAACCTCTCTGTAAATACCCTTACCTTACCCTTATATATAACCTCTATTATCTCCTCCCTACTATTATCTCCTAGCCAGGTTAGTAGTAGGACCTATTGCCTTTTAGGAGGAAGTCCACTCTATAGCTAGGCCTAATGCTCTAGGGTCTAAAGACTTCCTTTAGACCTAAATAACTTACTAACTGCCTATTACCAGCTACTTCTCTTCTCCTCTAAGATAATATAATCCTGTTTTTTTATAGCTTCCGTTAAGGCCTGCTATGCTTTCTGTATTTATTATTACTACTACTACTTATTAGTATATCTTACCTCTGCTATTACGTCCCTTACCCTTTTATTCCACTAAGGCTATAGTTTGCTGTGCCCTTAAGGTTACTTAGGTGCTACTATATTAGCTATCTCCGTAAGCTATTAGGTAAGCTACTATGTATAATTATTAATTTCTTACCGGTTATACAGCGGAAGCTCTAACCCCTTCTTTTTAAGCCTATTTAAAGCCTTTGCTATAATAAGGTTTTTATCCGCTATCCTCTAACCCTAGACTAACCCTAGGCTATTGCTTAATTTCTTGTTTATTCTAATGCTAATAAGCTGGGGTATATAGTCAGATCTGGCGATTTCCACTAGCCTAATGAATTTAATACTAACATTATAGGTAGTCTATATATAGTTAATAGTACTATCCCTGCTGCTATATTCTCTCCTTATTACTTCCCTAAACAGCATAGCTAGGCCGAGTTACTACCTTATTATAAATTCTAATATCTTATTATGCCCTAGAGATATTCAGCTAAATCTATTCTATAAGGGGTGATATTAGTTAAAGTCCCCTATAAACACACTCTGGCCCTTTGCCTAGGTATTAGTAAAGTGTTATAAAGGCATCTGCTACTCCCTTTTATAAGCTAGGGAATAAATATTATATATCTTTACTTTATATAGCTTAATACTATACTAATCCTCCCCCCTTCCTATAGTCTAAAGTCCTGTCTTAACCTTTTAGTATATATAAATTACTATTCTTTTACTATATATTGCTAATATATAGTATCCCTAAGATAGATTTAGCAGTATACTATTATAGCCTCCTGGTTCCTAGATAGCTATTACCTTAGGGCTAATGTTATGCCCTAACGCCAGATATACTAGATTGCTTTTCTTTTATGTATTTCAGTATATAACCTTAATTATGTACTCTATTATGTGCTTTAGAGCACCCTGGTTAGGCTGGCTCTGGTATTGTTTAGCCCTTTAGTTAGTTATAAAAAGGCTAGCATTATGCCTTCCTCTGCTGGTCTCTATCGTTCTAATCTTAGCTCGTAGGTTTATCTTATAGAAGGGCCCCTTAGTTATATACTCCTTCCTCTTAGCTACCTCTCTATTAGTCCCCTGGTTTCTTCTCCTTAATAACCCTTGCCTATAGTAGCTGTTGCAACCTCTAACTAATAGTTATGGAAGAATAGCAGCCTTATAGCATAAGCCTCCCTAGCCTGCTGCTATCTCTTATTGCTTACTAAGTATAGTTAAGACTATACTAGATATGCCCCTATATAATTTAAGCATCTCTCCCGTACCTTGCCTATTAACGTCAGGCAAGTCCTCTCTCCCTTAGAGTGTTTTCTGGCAGCATACCTGCTATATCTTGCTTCCTTCTTATAGTATTTAGCAATATATCTAATCTTATAATAGTTATAATATTGCTTTAGGTAGATCATCTTGTTATATAGCTTAGCATTAAAAATCTCTACTTAGTATACTATTCCCCTATAGTATAGTTGGTTCGCTGCCTTAGTGCCCTTAATACTAACCACTAATAGTGCCCTTATCGCTGTTCCTTTTAGCTTCTATACTATTATCTTTGCTATATTTAATCCATTTTCCTTTTTAATATTCTTCCTTATATCCTTAATTGTAATATGGTTTGTTAATTGTGTTAGAAATCCCTTAATAATCACACTAAATATTTTCCTATTTACTTCCACCTTAGGTCTAAAGGTAACTCCTACCTAGGCTGTGTTTTTCTTCTATTTCCTCCCTGCTTTTATAAATATAATAACTATGTCTTTACTTTATAATTAGTATGCTACTACTGCCTCCTTTATACTAATAGTGCTATTTACTGCCTTTATAATCTCTCCTAGCAATCTGTTCCTAACTACCTTATTAATAATGCTTTCCTTTACTAGTGCTTTCTAGTAATAGCAGGCTGGTATTGCCATACCCTCTGTTTAGGCTAAAGGTATTGTTATATTCTGCCCTATAACTTTATAAGCTATAATATTTGCCTAAGTCCCCCTAACTACTAATCTAGTCCTATAAATAGCCTTTATTGCCTTTTTAACTGCCTTCTTAACTATAGTTTCTACTCTACTACTAACCGCTTTTATAATTAAGGCCTATAGGCTTCCTATGTTAGTTCTTGCTTAGGCTATCTTCCCTCTTACATTTATAGCAATTTATATAAAAGTTCTAATAAAAGCCTATACTTCTGTTATTTCTACCTTTAAAATAACTTTTATTATTAATTTCTTTAGTAATTTTATTTTATTCTTTAGTTTTTCTTATACTATTATTACTTTAGGATTCTTTCCTTAATATTATGTTTCTTTTTAGGTAGTGCCTTGTCCTTTATTAATTATAGATCTATATGAAAATTCATTAATTATTACACCCCTTACGCCGCTTACTCCCCTTATGTAATGCGCTATCGCTAGGGGGGGTAATTAACGATAAGGAATCCGATTCTATGCTTTTTTTTCCGTTTTAGGCGTAATACCGCGTCGTATCCGCGGTGTTGTCGTTTTTTATAGTTAGATATTACTAGGGCGTTTAATACTATTAGCTATAAACAGCTAATCCGCACTATAAAGGAGTTAGGATTACTAGGATAAATAGCCAGATAGGCATAAAGCTTTATATTAAAAAGAAAAGCATAACTAGTATTTAAGAGGCATATTACTAAGGAAATCCAAGTTACTATAGGGGTTTTATAAGGGTTACTAGCGTCTTCTATTCTCTTTTTACTTTATAGTACACTATTATATTAAAGACTAGCAGTAGCAGAATTAATATTAACATTAGGGTTTTTAGATAATATAAATATTATAGTATAACTATAGATTGAGGAATTAGGACTTTTTCATTCTTCGGCAGCTCCGGCAGCAGCTCTCGCGGCAATTCTCACGATAGGTCTTTTAACCCATCCTTCCACACGGATTTGGGCTTTATTCTTTATTATAAAGGTCTTAAGAGCTTTATTTAGTAAAGCTTTTGTTATTACATCTGCAGGATTATACGGAATTGGATTCCTTATCGTTGATTACCCCCCCTAGCAATGGCGCATTGCGTGAGGGGAGTAAGCGGCGTAAGGGGCATAATAATTAATAAATTTTCATGTAAATCCATAACTAATAAAAGATAGGGCGCTACTTAGGAAGAAATACAGCCTTAAGAAGAGAATCCTAGAGTAATAGTAGTATAAGAAAAACTAAAGAATAAAATAAAATTACTAAAGGAATTAATAATAAAAGTTATTCTAAAAGTAAAAATAATAAAAGTATAGGCTTTTATTAAAACTATTATATAAATTACTATAAATATAGGAGGGGAGATAGCCTAAATAAGAACTAGTATAAAAGGCCTATAGGCTTTAATTATAAAGGCAGTTAATAGTAAGGTAGAAACCATAGTTAAGAAGGCAGTTAAGAAGGCAATAAAGGCTATTCTTAGGACTAGATTAGCGGTTAGGGGGACTTAGGCAACTATTATAGCTTATAGAGTTATAGGGCAGAAGATAATAATCCCTTTAGACTAAACAGAGGGTATGGTAATACTAGCCTGCTATTACTAGGAAGTAATAGTAAAAGAAAATACTATTAGCAAGGCAGTTAGGAACAGATTACTAGGGGAGATTATAAAGGCAGTAAATAGCGCTATTAGTATAAAGGAGGTAATAATAGCATGCTAACTATAGAGTAGAGATATAGTTATTATATTTACTAAAGCAGGGAGGAAATAAAAGAAAAACATAGCTTAAGTAAGAGTTGCCTTTAGACCTAAGGCAGAAGTAAATAGAAAGATGTTTAGTGTGATTATTAAGGGTTCCCGATATGATTAACAAACCACATTATAATTAAGGATATAAGGAAGAATATTAAAAAGGAGAATAGTTTAAACATAATAAAGATAATAGTATAGAAGCTAAAGGGATTAGCAATAAGGGCACTACTAGTGGTTAGTGTTAAGGGCACTAAGGCGGCAAACCGCCTATGCTACAGGGGAATAGTATACTAAGCAGAGATTTTTAATACTAAGCTATATAATAAGATAATCCACTTAAAGCAATATTATAACTACTATAAGATTAGGTATATTACTAGGTACTATAAGGAGAAAGCAAGATGCAGCAGGTATACTGCCGGAAAACACCCTAAGAGAGAGAGGACTTGCCTAATGTTAATAGGCAAGGTATAGGAGAAATACCTAAATTATACGGGGGCATACCTAGCATGGTCTCGGCTGTGCTTAGTAAGCAATAATATATAGCAGCAGGCTAGGGAGGCTTATGCTATAAGGCTGCTGTTCTTCTACAGCCATTAGCTAGAGGTTGCAACAGCTACTACAGGTAAGGGTTATTATAGAGAAGAGACCGGAGGACTAATAAAGAGGCAGCTAAGAGGAA
>AFQZ01000694.1:0-27173 GCA_000222935.2 Aciculosporium take MAFF-241224 | reverse complement strand
TTGTGTGCCTGGTTGCCTATAGCCTGTGCCCGCCCACGTCGTCATCGCGTTTGATTCAAACACTGTCTCATCTGGACACATTGTGCCGCTTGCCCTGCTTGTGAAAATCCAGTTCCATACATCGGGCAGTTCGTGCAGCCAATGGTCGTGACAAGGAACAGAGCAAGATGGGGGACAGGCAGAAAAGAAGAAGAAAAGGGTGGTGTCTAAGCGGAAAGAAGCAGGGACAGAGAAAGCAGAGAGATGCGACAACCAAAGTCACGCCCCCTGAACCAATACCTGCCGCGCCGGGGAAGGCTTTCGCGGTTGCATGGACATCAAGGTGCCGCCACACCGGTACTTGAACGCAAATGAGATACCCTTGTTGTGTGTTGAGGGGGCGAGATGCAACGACGAGCTTGTCGATGCGCACAAATTGGGGATCCCGACTCCTCAGCCATACATGACAATGACGTCCTTTCGGTCAATCAAGTCGATCGTTGCTTTGGGTATGCGGCGCGCTCGGCTGACTGCACTCCGTGACGGACCGCAGATAGGTACCTGGAAAGGAGGAATATTAAAAGAATCAATGCATGTAACCTGAGTCGGTACTCGGCCGAGACGTGAGGAAAGAGGCTACAGAGAGGAGACGCTGTGATGGGCAGTTGACATATGAAACGACTAGGTCCCGTGCAATAAGGTACTGGGTATTTGTATATATAAATCTGCAAAGGGTTAGGAAGTATTTACTAGCATGTCACACTTGCCAGCGTGTTTTGCCCCTGTTGATTCCACGCAATCGCCCTCCTTTGTTTCCCCTCGTTGCTGCACGTTACAAAGGTTGTTTTGGCACCGAACGCGAGCCTTGCAAGAAGAAAAGCGGCTACTGGTACGTACCAAGGTACCTGGTAAGAAGTACCCGGTACTCCATAGTACGTACCTACTTACCTAACCAAGTAGGTACCTAACCTAGGTAGGTAGGTACTTAGGTTAGGTAATTGTTGTCATGTAAAGGCCCCTGAGGCACCCAAGTACCTGCCTGAGCTGGGGGATTCCTTCCTTTCGCCACCGCCCCGGCCTTGTTCTTTTCTTTTCCAGCGCAAAATGTGGTGTGTTTCAGCCACACTCAAGGTCAATTCAACTAGCTTACGGTACTAGTAATAGGACAACATGTAGGCAGGGAGAGGGAAAGAAGCGAAAAATGATCGAACTTATTTTTATTTCTATTTTTATTTCTATTTCTATTTCTATTTCTATTTCTATTTCTATTTTTATTTCGGGCCTCGCCCACCTCCGCCGTCCCACATGTTAGCAATAAAAGACGAGTTTATGTTCTCGCACACAAGGATGCATGGACCACGGAAAGGAGCAAGTTTGAGCAGAACTTCCAGGCACGTTTTTTGAGTGTTGGAGATTCGGTACTATTATATTACACGGACTATACGCAATCGAAGCGACGCCGCTGCCGAGAAACGGTTTTGTACCCGTGCGTATCGAACCGAGCCTCGCCGTAGCATGTATACATTTGATAAGTCTTGTTTTCAATTGCTTGACCAATGGGTAGGTACTTAGTTGTGTAAGTGGCTTTGTTCGTCTTGACTCTTAATCCCCCGAGTACTTCTTTCGTAACTAGGCTCGTACAATCAGGCCCCGGTTTCTCTTGTCCTCATTGGCTATCGCGCAGGCAAATGGGTGTCCAGAAGTCGGCCCCTTGTGCCGTTGTCCCCCACCCTTTCTCCTCTTTCTCTCTCTCTCCTTTTTTTTCTTTTCTGCGTCTTCGCCGGAGCCGAGCAAACAAGAGAACGGTTAGACCTCTTGCAAACATTTACCCGCTCGCTTTTGTTTCAAACCATGCTCGGGAAATGATACCAGCACGGACGGTTTTCACGGACGGTTTTCCGCGAAACACGTGGATTTGATCTGCCCGATCCCGGGTACCAGAGCTGGACGAGCCGAGACCAGCGGCACGGTTACCGGCGCCAGCGGTTGCATTCTTGATACGAGCAGGGAGCCGGTCTGTGCGGCCATAATTTTCATACGAATGTAGGTACAAGGCACACAGGGGATAGTCATGTGAGGAGGCCTGACGCAACATGACAAATAAATGGGCTCCCTCATCCGCGGCCTTGAACCAACCCCCGAGATTCCGGCTGTGGCGTAAAGGCCAGTGAACAGTACATCAGGGTCGTGAGTTGTTGATGTCTCTCTCTCTGTTAAAACAATGTGATTTCATCAATGCCGATGGGGCTCTGGGGCAGCTCCATTGGCATTGCAGCAAATTCACGCAACAAGTCAAATGCGCATCGGCATCGCCAGCACCGGAATGTCGTCTTCTGTTCGTATTCAATTGATGTCGTCGTCTTTGAAAATCCACGCTACTAAAACATCATGTGGCACGATAGCCAATCTTTGACGCCATAAAATGTTTTCTAAACTCTTCTACCCAGTCACATTTCCGAAATGTATTGGTCGTACGGTTAGCACTAAATCCCTGCATTCTTGCACCAGAGACAAATCTTCGTCTGTGGTTCCAATTATTGTCACATGGACGAAAGAACTTTTGTGTCTGCGACTTTTGTACAAGGACAAATTCGCCTCCATTGGCCGGGTTTATGATGGAAGCCGAGGCTACGGTTGAGGACATACTCGAGCGTCCACTGTCTCCCACCAGGTCGTGCTGCATTCCATGACGCCGGCTTGTCTGAACTGCCGAGATAAGAAGACCCTTGGCGCTGCATGTCATGCCAGTGTCTTCTCTGCTTTAGCCATTGAAGATATTGGAAACACCCTCCAACGCATCCGGGGTCGCTCCCCTGACCCCAGGTAACTCGTTGCCTCTGGTCGAACCAGCCTCGGTCGTCGGCGTGTTGCTCATGAACCCTTGCGCCATCTTGCTCCGATTGCTCCTCTTGTTTCTGGACAAGCTGCTGAAGCCTGCACTTTTGGCAAGTTTGCCCATCTCAGACACACTGACTCCTTTAAGATTCTTTAAAGAGTCCAGAACGATTGCCCGCTGTTGACGCGTGTGTGATTCTGGCTTGGCCACGTAAGCAGCTAAGCGATCCAGCTCAGCAGAATTGACGTTTGGTAGAGAGAGCAAGACGTCTCTGGGCGTTGACGTAAGCGGGCTGTAATAAACCACGATGGTGGCAATCAAAGAGGCCAGCTCTTTCTGAACTTCCACAAAGTATGGTTCGTGGAAGGACGTCAAGCAGGCCTTGAGGACATCTGAAGCTATGTACTCCCGAACGACCGGGACCATCTCCTCGGGAATAGCTACAACGTCCGGGTTCGCCAAAGTCGTTCTCTTTTCAGCAACGTTCAGCGCCGGCCTGCCTTCAACTTGTCCCTGGAACTCCGGGACAAGGGATATGAATAACCGAAGAACCATACCACAACATCGCGTGTCTCTCATACGGATGCCATGGGTACAAAACACTAGTAGTGGCTCAACTATTTCTTGCCTGATCAAGCAGAACTTGCGCAGTGAAGGATAAGAAATAGAAGCTTGTGCTTCATGTACTTCTTTTTGAATTCGCGAACTGAGCGCAGACGGATCTGAAGATCGAGTTAGCTGTGCTCGTACAAGGAAACGTGGCGGCGGTTCATCACTGACTGGATTTTGTTGGGTCAAGAAAGTCGGCAACCATCATGACCCCAGTGTAGGTGACTTGGCGCAAAATGCTCTCTGCCTTCATCTCTTCTTTGAGACCGGCCTCATCATTCGCTGCAGAAGTTTGCTGCTTGTCCATCCTCTCCCATTCCCCATGTATCTTGGCATCCATTTGCCTGAAGCAGGCTGCAAGGAGTTGAGGAAGAAACTGCTCTCTATAGTCCACTGGACAGTCATCGACCAAGTATCGCACCAGGTTGAGCAGGTTGCTCTGTTGATGTGTTGACAGCCATATGGAATCTGAGAACAGTGCCGCTGATAGAGGACCTGACAGACCGCCGAAGCCGTAAAACTGCATATCTAACCTGCTCATGCAGTAAATGATTGCGTAGGCCGTTTCTCTCACGAAACGAACAGAGCCACGGATAGTTGAAGCAAGACCCTCTACCGTATTTTTCTTATCCATGACTCGTGCGTAAAAGTCGTCTTTGCTTCCCTCGGAAATGCCGGCTTGCCAGAACCTATCGCTGAGAACTCGATCAACCATGCCTCTCATTTCCATGGGCCACTCTGTCCAGCTCGCGGGATTGTGTGTCGCATGGGCGAATCTAGAGTAAAGTCAATGACCTCGGTTGAATAAAGCCTCCGTACACGTATCACCGCCTCACCTAAGGTATTCGAGCAAATCAGCTAGTATATTGGAGAATCCGTCCTGCCAGAGGGCGTGGGAAGCCTGAAAAGCCGGCGACGACTTGTCGAGCCGCTCCACAGAGAAGGCCAAGAACGACTTGGTAGCTCGTAGAGGGAGAGTCTATGACGATGAGTTAGCTCATTCGCTACCTGTCAGAAATATCCCTACCTTTAAGCGTTCTTCGAGTTCGCTCTGGAGAGCCAAACCCTCAGCGTCTAGCTCACGTGCTCCCCAATCACTGATTTCATGGGCACGTATGTTTGCCAAGTACCTCTGAACCTTATCAAGTCCAAGATACTGACAAAAGTCGGAGTGGGACTTCAATGAAGCCCGTATCCCCTCGCCTTGCCATTGAGCCTTGACTGGTTCGATAAATTCCGCAAGCTTCTGCACCTTTGTTTGCACATCAATGGTACTAGCTCGGTGTCTGACAAAAACTCAGTTAGCTGTGGTGAACCCCCTTTCATCGTTTTCCATCCCGCTGAGGCGCTCACATGATGAGAAAGAGAAAACTCTTGTAAGCCAAAGACCGCTTCTCATCTAGTGCTCCCGAACTCATCATCTCATTTACTCGGCTTTCAATTTGGTCATATACAGCCTAGGAACAGTAAGTCATCTATTCGAGAATAGGGGTTGAGAAGTTTGCTCTTACCAGAAGGTGATCAGGCATCTCGGCTGCAAGGCGCTGGAGCTCAACCATGCTTTCGCTTTGGAGCTCTTTGACAGCATCATTGTAGGCTCGGTTTTCAGGGTCAAGAGCAGGCCATGTTAACAATATGTGCTCGAGGACTTTCAACATAAACCCAGCATTCTTGTTCAGCACCGTAGTGGAGAAGAACACAAGAAGTTGTAATGCGCGCTTGCGAATCATTGGATCCTATGTGATGGGTATCGGGAGTTTAGCGGTCACATGAAGGTTGCGGCCTTGATAGCCAGAGAGCAAACTCACCTCAAAACTCATGTCCAGCAACTTGTTGCACCAGGTCTCTAAGCTTGATTCCGTTTCGGCAGCTTCTTTCTCCTGAACATTACATCTTAGCTGCTTTCACATATCCTGGAGCGTGTCTGGAGCTTACGTGGTCACGCCCGTGATATCTTCTCCACTTGACGTATCCTTTCAGGGTAGCCTCGATAACCGTGAAATGTGAGTCGACTCTCAGTGCAGACATGGAGTGCTTGGAATATGTTTGTTCTGTGGTTGTCAGAATGTTGCTCGCAACGCGCTATAAATGAGATCTTATGACTTTTCTTACTATTGAAAGCCGCTTGCCCACCATATAAGTTCTGGAGTATGTATTCAGTTCGGCCAAGTATATGTGAAACCGCGTCGACGAGCTTCAACTGAACAATGTGTTCAATGACCTGTGAGCAGTATCTACGGTAATTTCCCAGAAACGCATGTCTTTCTGGCATGGTATCGGTGTCCTCCATAAGGAAAAGATACGTAGGGTCAGTAGAGTTGTCTGGTAGGTTCTCATATCGTACAAGCCTGGAGCTGCACACTTCCAGAAGAGGACCGATATTTAACGACACTAGATCACTGGGACCGAGGGTTCTGTGGCCAAGAATTCTGATCCAGGAAACAAGGATAGGAATTGAAACCATCAGGCTCGGACATTGTGTCACCTGGACCAAGAGCTGCAAGAACTCGGAGCTCGCTGCGTCTGACGGCACTTGGGAATATTTGCGCTCGAAATAGTCACCAAGGCACGATAACATCTGCGAATTGGTTTAATGGATGAAAACAAACTAGGGAACAAGGAGATGTATGAATTAGGACCTTACCTCTGATAGCTTCTTGAGAATTTGGTATTTGTCTTCATCAATATCCTCTGGGTCCACCACAGCCCAATTCAAAAGGTTTTTACACAGATTAACTGAAGCATGGCTATACATTGGTACTACAAGCGCGCGGAACTCATCGTCCGAGAGATTTGTGCGACAGAAAAGAGCATGAAGAGCCTCCAAGGAACCCTAGAAAAACTGGATTTAAGCCCGGTTCATCTTGCAGGATGTGGAGAACGAGAAAAAGAATAAAACTCTTACCTTTTGAATTTCAGGACGAGAAGATGCCAGACACGCAGTCATAACATGAACGCACTGAGCAGCTGCTATAGCTTTGGGAATCGCCCAAGGCATCAATGACAGAAATACGGATAGCGCCTTTACAGCACAGCCTTTGGCATCACTGCTATCCTTCGCGTCAGAGGTGACGCAAAAATTGAGGAACTCGGAGATGCGGCCAAGCCAGCCTTCAGGTCCTGAACGCACATCTGAACCAGGCTGACGGTTGGGAAATGCCTCGGTTAACACAGATGTGGGCGTGAAGATTTCGACGCATGCTTTACTGAGCACGCCTTCTCTCATGGCGATCACGGGGTCGTCGCCGGTAAACACCTCATCAGATAGCGTTTCTAGAACGAACATTACCAGCTCTTTGTGAACGGCCGAATCAGGCGTTTGCCAAAGCTGGACAAGCAAGCTGTCCATGTCCATCCATTCCGTCCCCCAACACCTCTTCGCAACTTCGACCCACAACTGCGCAGTCTTATTCCTCAAGTAGCCAGGGTCAGCTTTAGAAATTTTCTGACTTAGATCCAAAACCCAGTTCCGTAATGCTGTAGCCTGCTCTTCATTATAGGTGGGCCATCGATATCGTATTGCGTGTTCGACGAGGGAGAGGGCGTAATGGCGGACGATGGGTGGTTGAGATTGATCTGAAGCCAATCCATAGCCTTGAACAGGCGCTTCATCAATGTCCTTGACCTCTTCAAGAAAGGATTGAGCTTCCCGGCGAGCATTATTGCTTGAATGTGGACTATGTACAACCTCCAAGGCTTGGTGAATTTTGGTCAAGGTCTGGTCATTCGCGCCATTGCTAGGAATAGGGCCAGCTGGGAGAGCCACAACGGTCGCGGACATGAGTACTGCTAAACGATGGCCGCTGTGACGCTGCAGTTTCTACTCTGAGAAGTAGCCAAGAATTGTCGGTCTCGATCCCGAGGACACACAGCAAAGACGAGAAGCCAGATGTGATGAAAGTTTTGATCGCGTCGACGGATCGTTTCGTAAAGTAGCAAATTTTCTTGCTTGTAGGTAGTTTCGTGTAATCAATAGCAATGCGGTTCGAGTGACGAGGTCGGTGACACGAGGCGTGAGTGGTAAAATGTACTTTCGCGACGAATGACGAGCAGATGTGCAAGATGCGTATTAGTAAAGACAAACGCAAAACTGAAGACCAGAGAAGAGAATAGCAATTATTATGAACTAGAAAAGTGGCGAGAACAAAGCCATGCAGAAGTCTCAGTCTAGCAGTCAGTTTGGACGGCGGAGGGGCTCGGGAATACTTCTGAATGTCGACTCAAGAGCGAAGCTGTGGTGTTTGAAATCTAGCGCAAGGTTGGTGATTGTGGTGATGATTCCGCCTGGAGGACAGTCCCGTTTACTGAGGTTGCTGTAACCTGTAGTGGAGCGTATCGAAGTACCTGTACTTCTGTATCTGTACAGGTACTAGCTTCGCTCTCAGACAAGTGGAGACCTTGGCAACGTCCAGACGTCTTCTAGTAGGGGGATATGAGTACAGCGACATTGATGGTCTGGGCGCTCTGCGGCTACTTCAATGTCGGGCGATATCGATAAGATCAGCTTAGCCTTCCAATGTAAACAGCTCCAGGCAAGATGAGCGCCAAACGAGGAGCCACAATGCAACAGCATGTCTATCGCAAGCTAAATCGGTGCATCCAAGGTCGTCAAGAAAAGCAGGCATAGAGGACAGATACTGGAATATTGGTATTGGTATGTTCGAGCAAGCTTGAACAGCCAGCAATGTGAACAGCAAGTCTCTCTTGAGTCAATCTTCCTGGAGGGCAGAATTTGAAGCATAAGGCAACGTGCGCAGGCGTCAAGTGATTCAGGAATTCCTTTGTCGCAGGAATTCCTGTTGTCGCAATGCTCGCATTAGAGCTATTTCCGGTGCCATGCATACTCCCCCATGTGAACTCACGGTTCTGTTCATATACGATTGGTGATGCCTTTTGGCAGGGCTGTGGTGCTCGCAGATCAATCAGTGTTCCTCTTTGCGTGGTCGGGTTGTTTATCAAGCATACAGGCACAGATCAGCACAAGCTGTAATTTGATCTTGTTCGGTATGGCTCAGCAGTTGTTCGGTCATGAAGATAGCAACACGAGGATCTTGTAACCGTGCCATTTCGTCTTACATTGTAAGCTAAAAATGGATGACACAGGGCCGGAGGCGTGGTAAACTTATATAGCCCGTCGTGAATTTCTTTCGTGCCGACTACGAGCATCAAGCCCTACAATTGGGCATGTCAAAATCCCACAGACATAGAAGCTTATCGTAAAAGCTCGTGGAAACACACCTCAAGCTTCGAGATGTCTTGATAAAGTCGGATGCATAGTTCATGCTCCCATGCTCTTCGAAACGCCCAATTACTGAGGCTTCCCAGATTTGGCCGTCGGGGGTAGTAATTGTGACTATTCTGACTCCAGCATGCATACACGATGCCAACACTCGTATTTCGGCAGCCGCTGCAGAAGACGACTCGGTACAGCTCGCATCTATCAGGTTCAACCTCCAGACGCCACCACCAAGATTGAGATCGCATAATGGCCGCACTTGCAATGCACCGTGGCTATCATGCAAGTCATGTATAGCGAAGACGCGGAGGTGGTCGTCGTAGCTTCCGGTTAGGACGATACGGCCACCATCATTTGTCCGATGGGAAAGCGACAAGATTGCTGTAATGCCTGCATCATGCCGCCCTTTCACGCTCACCGGCGAAAATGGAAGGTGAACTTGCTGTTCATCGAAACCTTTGGGCCAAGAACAGGACGTAAATCTCAGCACGGAATCATCGCCACCACAATACACCGTCGTCGATCTGTTCTCGTCATTGTTATTGTGCGAATCCCAATTCGAAAAACTTATCGACCAAGCTTCCAGCGAGTTTTGGATGCCCAGGTCTGTCCAGCCGTCAATGGTCCAGTTGGCATCGAGGTGCAGAAGTCTGGCCAATCCTGTAGATGTCGTCACTGCAATGGTGGTTTTCAGAGAGGGATGCCAACTGCACTGCAAGAATAAAACCTCGTCACCTAAATCCTCACATCGGCTTGTGGCTAATTGAGTCATGGCAGGGTTCCGCCCGGGTTCGAGACCAAAGATGGACAACGAACCAGTACTTGACACGACGGCTAGAATGCTTTGCCTGCTCGCATAGCTCGGATGAAATCTCAGATCCAATAGTGCTGAGGGTTGCGATTCTGTTTGAACTAATTGTCTGCGATGAGATTAGACACAAGAATGTCTGCTACACACGACTTGCTGCTTTTTGTCTCAACCTGTTTCGAAGTCGAACTTACAGGCTGCTGCCATCTACCAAGAACAAGAGTAGACTGCCATTTCGACTTTGGGGAACATTAGTTGCTGAGTCTTCCACCTGACAAGGCCCTTCCGCCACCGTTGTTGACCTTGCTTGCACACTGTCCTTTTTCAAGTTGTATGTTCCGACGACAAGAAACCTTGGGTCAGCCGGGCAGAACTGGGTGCAGCTTGGGGAAAGGTCAAGCGTGACGTGCGCCGTGGAAGCAATTGGTTTCAAGTCTTTCATGGCGGCAAAGGAAAAACAAGATCGGTAAGGATTTCCTGCAACATGACGTTAACCCAGGTTCGAAGCACTTGCGAGAAATCGATGAACCCTTGTGGGGTGGGTGGGTAGTCGTTGATGCTTGGCAGGCGTCTGCTTTTCGCGCAGCATATGTCGATCTGTCTACCTTAAGTACCATCGCGCACCACGCCTGCTCAGGGTAACAGTTGGAGACCGCCACTAGCTTATAAGCTGTTATAAGACAGCCTCGCCCAATGTATGCCATACTTATCCTGCATCACGTTTTAAAACGATCGATTCCGGCTCCGGGTGTGCACAGACCAAGTAGCATAGTGCACGACACTGGACTTCTTTCACTACACTACTTCTTTGCCAGACATACTCTGACATCCTAGGTCATAATCCATTAACATAGACATGTATTTGAACGAACTTGATCCCTCAAGTTATCCGTCGAGCAACTGACAGGGGGAGAACACCATGAGCAAAGCCTCTAATGATGATCAGTTCTATGGTATGCTATGTGGTCCACGACTCTCCTATTTCATCATCCAATAACTGTGATTCGCTTGCTCGGTCCCATCATTAGGACACCCAGCGGAGAGAATGCGGCTAGAGACTCGCGTACAACAGTTCGACGCGTCCGAATGGATAACTCGACACGGCATTCGGGGCGCCGGACATTCTGTCAGACAGCCTCTACGTTCTATTGAAGCCGCAAAATTGCATAATCCATACGCTGGCGTAAAATACGCTTGGCAGCTCACAGAGACCCTAGATGAATTCTTTTCTCGTCTCTCTCCCGCAACCACGAATCAAACTGAAGATGTGCCATGGATATTCATTTGCAACCCCTTTGTTGCTCGCGAAGGGAAAGAGACGGTGAATAATGCCTTCATGAGGGGAAATGAAGATGAAGCCCCTGCTGAGGGTGGAAGACAACTGAGCCTTGTTATTCAAGGAGCAATAGAGAGGCTCGAACTCTTGGCTGAGTTGACGCAGCGAGTACAAACGAGCGGGAAATGTTCCACCTTCATCACTCGAGAGCTATCTCAAGAACGAAAGGAGGCCGTGGCCGATATTCTTCACTTGGCTCATGCGGGTCGTGTACGTACTGGCAAGGCAAGTATTTGAGTAAACATAGTTTTTCCATCATGGCTCAACAACCACACATCCTTCAAATTCCTTCAATTCATCAATGTCAAGGCACACAGGCCGTCAGCTCTAACTAGCCTCTTTTCTCATTGCACATAGTGGATGCTTTTTTGCTCTCCAGCCACGGTGAACGAGGTATGGGAGCTGGTTGCCAGAGCCACAGCAAACAATGAACTCGGCGTTGCAGCGAAGGTTGCACCCCGATCACAACTGGATGATTCGGGAAAAGACAGGTTGATATGCTTATACACGTCAGATTTCATGGACAAAGCAGACATTGGCCGTGTTCTTCAAAGAATGAGGGAACTGAAGATTACTGATTCCAATCGACAGTACATATATTACAAGCCTGGTCAGTCAAGATGTCCTGGGACACTTCGCTTATCACCCGACTTGGGACCTGATTATTAACTCCGCCCATTTTAACCCAGATATTTTCACTTACGTAGGCATTGCCGGGGGAAATCCTTGGCAGCTCGCGGCTTCGATGTACAGTTCCAAGGAGTTTTTGTGTGACTAGGAGAAAGAGACGGCGATGGCTAGTCGTGGCAAATTGTCATCATGTCTGAGCCGTTACTTTAAAAGATGAGCTCAGATGCTGAAACTGGTCTCAGTGGGTGTGAAATTTTGACAAAATTTCTCAGACGTCATGTCTAATCACTATTTACAATGATATGCAGCCAGCAACATCATCACTTAACGCCACCAGCATCATCTAATCTAATCCAATACTATAATGACTCGCTATCCCTGTCCCATGAAGTCAACAAGTCTGCAGATGAGGCGATGTCCGTGTTTACTTTGACCTTGATTTATAAAAGACGAATGTTTAAAGAGGAGAATAGAGAAAGAGCGCAACATTTTGGCGCACAGCCGTCGGAATCTAGAACGCTTCGTGACTAGCATAGTTTGCATCTTCGTCGAAATCAATAATTCGAAGAGGCAAGACGAGACGATAAGCACTGTTGCCATTTAAATAATAGCGATGCAACTTTTTAGAGCGAAGAAATCCAAGCCTTTCATAGAGCTTCATGGCTGAAACATTTGTTTCCTCCGTCTCCAATACAATCTCGTCCGCGTGTCGCTTCGTCATGGCATCTATCGCTTGTTTTACCAAGGTTGTTGCAATTCCATGACCTCTGAAGGAAGACTCTACTGCAAGCATGGCAATATAGCCGCGGCGTGTGGAGGGAGAATGAGATGAATGGACTTCCAGTTTGCAAACAACGACGCCAACTAAGGATGAATCAGCTGGGTTGAGAGCCTGGACGGGAAAGAAAAATTAACAACTATTTCTCGCGTGCTTGAGGGTTTGATAAAAGGCCGAGGTTTCTTTGTCTATAAGCCTTACTTACCATGAAACAAAGATGAGCCCATTGGCAAAGGAAATATCTGTAAACATATATGCTGTACGGCTCACTAAGATCTTTTGATATAAGCGAGCGTATAGCCGGAAGATATCGAGACTCTAGTTTATGCTGATACTGAATGAACCGTAGGTCGGTATTAACTTCTCGTTTTTGTGGCACGTCCATGGTGAGACAGTATTCTTCTTCTCCTAGAGTTTGCGCATAGGGCAAGAAGAATGGCAAGAAGATGATCTGGTGGAAAGGCCTTGAGATGGGGCTCGTGATGTATCAACTCGGTCCGTCTGAATTGGAGCTGGACCAACTTGACCCAACCAGCAGAAACTATTCTCAAAACATCCACTGCCTATATCCCGCCAAAGCCGAGGAGTTAAGGACAGTGGCCAATTCTAGCGCACGACGTTAGACACCAGCCAAGTCGAAGGGGCGGAAGAATTAACGTCGGGCAACAAGGGCGTGAGTAATAAATATGGGGTCGGCTTGCTGTTTGCTGGGCACTGGGCCGAACCCTTGGGGTTCTTTAGACAGCCACCGCCGGCGGGGAATTTGGTATGTACCTAGGCCGGGTTTAATGACGGGCATGAGGTGTGCTGCAAATGCTGGATGACCGAAAGGCTTACCCTCATGCATGAGCATCAGTCAGGTGGTGGTTTCGAACATTTCACATGCAATGCCTGGTCCTGCTGCAGACATGTTTCCAGTCGGTCATAGTGGGGTGGGCAGTTGTGGTGTATCCGTGTCAGTTGATGGGGAGAATGAAGGTTGATTATCTTAACTAGCTATAAGTCTAGAGGGAGGGAGGGTAATAAATCTTTATTAATCTTCATATTTTAATAAAGAGAAAAGAGGGGTTATAATATAGAAGTTATAGTGTTATTGTCAGGAGAGTCACGAGACAAGAGCGTAAGGGTACGGAGACCCACTAGGGCAAGCTGCGCCCTAGCTATGCATAGGTATATAAGAGAACAGGCCTTATAAAGAGATAAAGAGGCTAGTAAATATAATATTTATATTACTAACCCTACCTACAGCTATTTAGCTTTAAGTATGCTTAACTATAGCCTTTATTCTACTAGTAAACCTTTAACTATAATAAAATATTTACTTTTTCTTATAAAGATAGTAAACTATTAGCTTAGTAAAAATATTAACTTAAAAAAAATATATAAGTAAGTAGCTATATTAATATAATAATTATATAGGCATTAAATAAACTTAATAAAAACAAAAGTAGCTTTAGTATTACTATAATATAAAATATTATATTATAGCTAAAAACCCTTATACTTATATTAAAAAGTAAAATAAAAAAACCTATAAAAATAAGATAAACTTACCTTAATAGCACTATAAATAATTAGTATTATTAGCTTAAACCCTAGTGTATTTAAACCTAAGATATTAATATATAGGCTAATAAAGAAAAAGAGTTAGATTAAGAACTTAAGAAAGCTATAAAAAAGCTATACCTTATTTAAAAGTATATATAACTTAAAAAAAATATAGCAGGACTTAATAAACCCCTTAGTAATTATACTAAAAAAGCCTGGTTTAACTACTTTCTTTTAAATAAATACTTTAAGCAACTAATTAATAGTAACTTACTTATAATATAGCCTTATAAAAGCATAATTAAAAGCCCTAGTTTATAAGGAAAATAGCTATAAGAACTTATAATCCTTTCTTACAGACTTAAATATAGCTTTTATTATAAATAAAGCAACCTTTATAGATAATTTAACTAAGGTTACTTATACTAGTAGCTGCTTAGTAAAGAAAGTAAAGTAATAATAAAATAAGTATATAACTATAAATAGTATTATAAACTTTAATAATTATAGCTAGAAGGACTTTATTATATAGCTAAAGAATAAAGTAATAAATAAAAATATATACTACTTAAAAGTAATAAAGTTATTACTAAAGTTATAATAATAAGATAATTAGCTATTTATAGTATTTATTAAGATTTAAGGAAAAACAAAGGGGAAGTTACCTAAAGATATCCCTAAGAGAATTTAGATTTATATGTTTATTAATAGCTTAAACTATATAATAAGAAAGCAGGTCCTTAGCTAAGAGTTCTTTAAATCTTAAGTATATCTTATTAAATAGGGTTATAAGGCAGAAGTAGCTACTAAGGGGTATAATAAAAGACCCTATCTTTATAGGAAATAAGCTAGATTAATATTACTATTAGAGAATAAGCAAGGGATAAGTAATAAGAGAGAGACAATCTAGGGCTAGTAATCTTACTCTTATTTTAAATATAAAAAATACAGCTATATTACTCCTTATTATAAAGCACTTAATTATAAGATATATAAATTGAATAAGCATATAATGTAATGAATTTAAGCTCGAAGCTCGGATCTATACAGCCAGAGAGCGGACGGCTTTATATAAGCAATACATAAGCAGCTTAGGCCCTAGTTATATATATAACTATAAAGGCAGGATTACTAAAAGTAAATAGATTTTTTTCTTCTCTTTCTTTTTATAAATAATATTCTTATTTAAGTTACTAGCTTTATAGTTATATTTTAGCAAGACTATAATATATATTATTTATCCTTTTATTATTTACTCTAGAAACCTTAACAGATTTAATATAAAGGTTATACTTATAATAAATAAAATAATAATAAATGTAATATAATATAATACTATAGCTAACCTAGCTAAGACTAGTGCTATATAAGAGCTGCTATACCTTTAAAGTATAGTAGTAGTATAGGAAATAATAAATAAGAATATAGTAAGTGAAATTACTAAGCTAAAATAATAGCTATAAATAGCATCCGCTTTAGCTATATCTTATAACACTAATGTAGGCGCTTTAGGTGTAAGCGGACGGCAGGTGGCCTTAATAAAGATAAAACTAAAAAGAAAACCTATTAATATAAGTAACTCTTATAAGGAGAACCGGATTAAATATCCAGTATAAAGGAGCCTTTTAGCTTATAAACTTAAGGCAGATAGTGCCTTTATTAGGAATAATTAGAATAAGTAGTATTTTATTTACTAATACTTATTAAATTAGGTTTAGGCTTAGGTTTTACCCTTTTTTAAAGTAGGAAAATTTATTAATTATACTTTAAAGGAGTTTCTAATATATCTTAATATCTTATTTCTAGATTCTTATTAAGAGAAGCATACTGCTATTAAACTAGATTAGTTTAAATAACAACCTAGAGAAAAATTTAATGATTTTTTTGTTTATTTTAAGCAAAAGTGTTATAGGATAATCCGCGATGTCGGATCCCCACCTATATAGGACGGATTTGTTACGCAGCTAGTAAGAAAAGAAACAATAACTTACATAGAATGCACTTAATTATAAAACTTAATAGTAGTATATATAGGTGCATCAAATTCAAAAAACTGCGGATACGACACGGTATTACGCCTAAAACGGAAAAGAAGCACGGAATCGGATTCCTTATTATTAATTACCCCCCCTAGTAATAGCGCATTATATAAGGGGAGTAAGCGGCATAAGGGGCGTAATAATTAACGAATTTTCATGTGGATTTATAACTAATAAAGAATAGGGTACTACCTAGGAAGAAACATAGCTTTAAGGAGAGAATTCTAGAGTAATAGTAGTATAAGAAAAACTAAAGAATAAAATGAAATTACTAAAGGAATTAATAATAAAAGTTATTTTAAAGGTAGAAATAATAAAAGTATAGGCTTTTATTAAAACTATTATATAAATTGCTATAGATATAGGAGAAGAAAGAGCCTAAATAAGAATTAGCACAGGAGGCCTATAGGCTTTAATTATAAAGGTAGTTAATAGTAAGGTAAAAACCATGGTTAAGAAGGCAGTTAAGGAGGTAATAAAGGCTATTCCTAGGACTAAATTAGCGGTTAAGAGGACTTAGGTAACTATTATAGCTTATAAAGTTATAGGGCAGAAGATAACAATCCCTCTAGCCTAAATAGAGGGTATAGTAATACTAGCCTGCTATTACTGGGAAGTAATAGTAAAGGGAAACACTATTAGTAAGATAGTTAGGAATAGATTACTAGGGGAGATTGTAAAGGCAGTAAATAGCACTATTAGTATAAAGAAGGCAGTAGTAGCATGCTAACTATAAAGTAAAGATATAGTTATTATGTTTACTAAAGCAGGGAGAAAATAAAAGGAAAACACAGCTTAGGTAAGAGTTGCCTTTAGACCTAAGGCAGAAGTAAATAAGAAGATGTTTAGTGTAATTATTAAGGGATTCCTAATATAATTAATAAACCACATTATAATTAAGGATATAAGGAAGAACATTAAAAAGAAAAATAGTTTAAATATAATAAAGATAATAGTATAGAAGCTAAAGGGAATAGCAGCGAGGGCACTACTAGTAGTTAGTATTAAGGGTACTAAGGCGGCAAACTGCCTATACCATAGAGGGATAGTATACTAAGCAGAGATTTTTAATGCTAAGCTATATAATAAGATAATCTACCTAAAGCAATATTATAACTACTATAAGATTAGGCATATTACTAGGTATTATAAGGAGGAGGCAAGATATAGCAGGTATACTACTAGAAAACACTTTAAAAAAGAGAGGACTTACCTAATATTAATAGGTAAGGTACAGGAGAAATGCCTAAATTATATAGGGGTATATCTAGTATGGTCTTAGCTATGCTTAGTAAGTAATAATAAATAGCAGCAGGCTAGGGAGGCTTATGCTATAAGGCCGCTATTCTTCTGCGGCTATCAGCCAGAGGCCGCAACAGCTGCTATGGGCAAGGGTTATTATGGAGAAGAGACTAGGGGACTAACAGAGAGGTAGCTAAGAGGAAGAAGTATATAACTAAGGGGCCCTTTTATAAAATAAACCTATAAGCTATAATTAGGACAACAGAGACTGACAGAGAAAGGCATAATACTAGCCTTTCTATAACTAATAAGAAGGCAAAACAATACCAGAGCCAGCCTAACCAGGGTGCTTTATAGCATATAATAAAGTACATAATTAAGGTTATGTACTGGAATATATAGAAGAAAAGCAATCTAGTACACCTAGCGTTAGGGCATGGTATTAGCCCTAAGGTAATAGCTATCTAGGAACTAAAAGGTTATAATAGTATACTACTAAATCCATCTTAGGGGCACTACATATTAGTAATATATAGTGGAAAAATAGTAATTTATATATATTAAAAGGTTAAGACAGGACTTTAGATTATAGAGAAAGGGGAGGATTAGTGCAGTATTAAGCTATATAAAGTAGAGGTATATAACATCTATTCCCCGGCTTATAAAAGGAAGTAGTAGATGCCTTTATAATACTTTACTAATACCTAGGTAAAGGGCCGGAGTGTGTTTATAGGGGACTTTAACTAATACCACCCCTTGTAGGACAGATTTAGCCGAACCTCTTAGGGGCATAATAAAATGTTAAAATTCATAACAAGGTGGCAACTTAGCCTAGCTATACTATTTAGGGAAGTAATAAGGAGAGAACATAGTAGCAGGGATAGCACTATTAACTATGCATAGACCACTTATAACGTTAGTATTAAATTCATTAGGCTAGTAGAAATCGCTAGATTCGACTATATGCCTTAGCTTATTAGTATTAGGATAAGTAAGGAATTAAGCAACAGCCTAGGGTTAGTCTAGGGTTAGAGGATAGCAGATAAGAACCTTATTATAGCAAAGGCTTTAAACAGGCTTAGAAAGGAGGGGTTAAAGCTCCTGCTAAGCAATTAATAGGAAATCAATAACTATATAAAATAGCTTACTTAGTAACTTATAGAAATAGCTAATATAGCAGCACCTAAATGACCTTAAGGGCGCAGCAAACTACAGCCTTAGTAGAATAAAAGAGTAAAGGATGTAACAGTAAAGGTAAGATATGCTAATAGGCGGTAGCAGTATTAATAAACATAGGAATCGTAATAGGCCTTAAAAGAAGCTATAGGAAAATAGGATTGCATAATCTTAGAGAAAAAGAAAAGTAGTTAGTAATAGGTAGTTAGCGAGTTATTTAGGTTTAAAGGGAGCCTTTAGACCCTAGAGCGCTAGGCCTGGCTATAGAGTAAACTTCCTCTTAAGATATAATAGGTTTTACTACTAACTTAGCTAGGAGATAACGGCAGGAAGGAGATAGTAGAGGTTATATACAAGGGTAAGGTAAAGGTATTTACAGAGAGGTTCTTTCCTTTATCCATAGCTAGGGCTTTAAATCTAGAAATAGAGGCAGAAATAAGATACTATAGTAATGATCAGGTAGCTCCTATGTTTACAGAGGAGGAAATTAAAGAAGTTATAAAGAATATAGCAAGTTAGAAAGCCCTAGGGCCGGACAAGCTACTAACGGGTTTCCTTAAGCTATGCAAAGCAGCCCTAATATTGTGTTTAATACGTCTTGCTAATATATACTATGGTTTAAGACACTATCCAGCTACCTTCTGGCAAGCAAAGGTAGTAGTTCTATATAAACCTAGGAAAACCCCTAAGGAGTTAGGCAGACTAGGGGGATAAAGGCCGATATTACTGTTAAATATAATAGGAAAAGTAATTAAGGGAGCTATTATAAGGAGGATTACTATTATAACAGAGGAAGGCTATATACTACCAGATATATAAATAGGTAATAGGGCTGGCAGATTAATAAAGGTAGTACTAAGCATACTAAAAAAAGTTATAAGGATAGCATAGCATTACTAGGGAATAGTATTATTACTATAGCTAGATATTACTAGGGTGTTTAATACTATTAGCTATAAATAATTAATTTACACTATAAAGGAGTTAGGACTGCTAGGGTGGATGACCAGATAGGCATAGGGCTTTATGTTAGAAAAGAGAGTATAATTAGCATTTAATAGATGTATTACTAAGGATATCTAAGTTACTACAGGGGTTCTACAAGGGTTGCTAGCGTCTCCTATCCTCTTCCTACTCTATACTACGCTACTATATTAAAGACTAATAGCAGCGGAATTAATATTAACATTAGGGTTCTTAGATAATATAAACATTATAATATATAGAAAAACAGCAGAGGAGATAAAAGTATAACTAAAAAGAGCCTAGAAAATATATAAGGAGTAGTTAAAGGAGTATGGGCTAAGGTTTAACCTAGGGAAGAGCCAGCTAATGCACTTTATAAGGAAGAGGCAGGTGATTATAACAATAATCTAACTTAGAAGAGTAATAATATAACTGATATAATTAGCGCGATTCCTAGGGGTTTAGATTTACTAGAAGCTTTGTTAGTTAACTTATATAGAAAAGGTAAATACTAAATTATTACAGCAGAAGTTAGCACTTATAGCACTGGCTGTATTTACATAGGGATGCTAACTAGAGTGTGCAAGATCCCTTTATATATAGGTAATAAGAAGCATAATAGCCTATAGAGCTAGGATATACTATACCTGCAGCGAGCTAGAAGGGGTAGCATAAGGGGTAGTAAAGGTATTTATAAGGGAACAGAATAAATGCTTAAGGCAGGTTATAGGGGCGTATAAGGTAATGCTAGTAATACTCTTAGAGACAGAAGCAGTAGTGCTACTAGTGGATTTGTACCTTAATTATATTAAATAATGATTCTACTAAAGACTTAAGGATAGTAGTATAGGCAAGAAGATATAACAGGCCTGCAATTTGATAGTATTACGGCTATAATGCCAAGGAAGAGGCTGCCGACGTAATCACTATAAGGCGTTTCCTAATGCCCCCCCCCCCCTCCCTGGCAGCCTTATAGCTAAATAGGAATTAGAGAGGGAGTGGGAAAAACAGTGGATATAGCAGAGGCATAAGGCTTAAATAAGAAGAGAATAGGTAAAAGTAATAGTAGCAAATAAGAAACCTAACTTTAAGAGCATAAAAAAAATAATAAGGCTTTATAATAGCCTGCTAAAGCATAAATCTACAGCCTTAGTGCAGCTTTAAATAGAAAAAATAGGGCTAAATACCTTCCTCTATAACAGATAGGTGCCCGAGGTAACATTACTAATATGTTAATGCTAGGGAGAAGATAAGGATATTTACTATCTTATCCTGTCATGCCTAGAATATAACTAACTAAGGCTAATCCCGGTAGTGCTAATAATAAGAGACCTATAGGAACTTAGAGCAGCGCTTAATAATAAGAAGCTAGCACTAAATATTATAAAGTGGGTACTCTTAACTAAGTAACTTTAGCAGTACAGGTTAGCAGAGGAGCTTTACAAGGCATGGTAGATATATAATATTAAGGCTAAGAATAGGACTAGAGGTAATAAAAACAACAGAATAAAGGAGGAAGAGCCAGATTAAAAAGGGAGGTGCTTATAAGGGGTTTTTACTAATATACTAATCTTTTATATAAAGCACGACTATACTTCTGTTATTGTCTGCAGTTCCGGGGGAACTGGCAAATATCTTATACTAATAGTTAAAAACAATAAAGACTCTATATTAAAGGCTTAGCAGGAGCTATATAGAAGAATATGGGTTTTCTCCCCTATCTTAGGGTTTTTCCTATATTAAGAAGTTAGTTGATGAACTAGTTAGTGGCTCTAGCTACCTAGCGTACATGAATAATAATATATAGGTGCGTTTGATAACCCCTTTATAATAACGTTAATAACAGCTTTATAGTTACTTCTAACTAACTATATAATAATACCACTATATAATAACTAGTAGTAATTACTTGCATCCTTTATATAAGGTTTTAACTAAAAATTAAGGACTTACTGCTTTTAGTTAGTAAGATATATTAAGTTAAATTACTAAATTACTAGGTCCTAACTGGCAAGGCTATAATAGCTAAAGAGTTAGGGTTGCTATTATTAATAAGTAAGGTAGTGTGCTAAAATGTTAGATTTACTACTTATAGTAAGGCTATAAGCTAAGAAGTAAGAAGGATTTAACAGAACTTATATTTAAATTAATAAGCTAGTGCTAGGAATTAAATAACTACTAATTATGTATTATAACTATTACTAAGAGAGAGCTTTACTGTGTTTATAAGCTTTATAAATACCTTAAGTAAAATCCTAACTTTCTTAGTTCTAAAGGAAGACTAGTAACTACTAATAATAAGGTTAAGAACCTTTCCTACTTAGAAAGTTATAAATTCTAAGAAGGAAAGCTTTACTAAACCATAGAACTACTATAACTAGTTAACCTAGTTCCTATATATTACTTATACTTTAAAGAAAAACTAATTCTAATATAAAAAACACTAAAAAAGGCTAAGAAAAAAGGGCTTTTTAAACTATTAGTAATTAAACCTAAGGTAATATTATTAAGAATTAAAACCACCCTACCTAGGACTATACCTCTCTTAGAACTAGAGACTTTAATAGCTATAATACCTCTTAAAAAGCCAGAAACCTTGCTTATTATTACACTTATTAAAGAACTAAAGGCTTTTTAACTTATAGAACCATTAAGTATTAGGGATATTATTCTAACTATAGTTTCTAGTTCTAATCTAAATAATAACCCTAAGAAGACCTTAGAAGGTAATAAGACATAAAAAACAGCTTTATTTAGCAGAAGATAATAGAAATAACTAGATATTATTATATAACTTACATTACTACTAAAGCAGAATCTAGTATTTAGTAAAGAATTTACAGGAAGTAATAAGTTAGTTTACCATAAGTCTTCTACTTATATAAACTTTTAAAATAATAAAGACTATAAAGAAATAGGGAACCTTATTATATTAATATATACAGGAGGGTTTATAATACCTAAAGATTTAACTAACCTAAATAAGGCAATAAAGGAGACTATATAAGGGGTAAAAGGTCCTTTAATAATAGAGAATCCTATTATACCTAAAAGAAAGGAAGAGTAGTTAGCTAAAAAGTTATAATCTCCTAGGGACTTATAACCCCTTAAAACTAGTAAGGGGAGATAAGTACACTAGGATTTAATAAATACTAAGGAACTATTTAATATTATAATAGGGCATAAGCCAGAACCTAAAACTAAGAACACTATTAGTAATACCTTAGCTTATAAAATCCTATAAAGCATTAAAAAAGCAGCTAAAATATAAGAAGAAGTATATAAAGTAATAAGGGAAATGCAGAAGTTATAAATATAAATTAAAGAAAACCTTACTTACCCTATAGAAACCAACTTCTAATAACAGATAATAAAAACCTAAGATAATATCTTAAACACTTTAGTTAGCCTTACTTTATAAATAAGGGAGTTAAACTAAATTATAACGGCCTTTATAAACTAGATATAAGCAGTTTGCTAGGACTAACAGTTAAACATAGCACTAATTATATAAAAACCGTTTAAACTAATAATAATAAAAGCTAATATAACTTAGCAGCTAAACCCTTAGCAGACTAGACCTACCCTACTAGAGCAAATTAGCCAGAACTCTGGTTAGTAAAGGGGTAAAATAACAGGCATAATACCTAAGCTAACAAGGTCTTAGGACTACTTAATTAAAATAAGCGACTTAAGAAAAGCAATAGGGTTTACATAAGGTTATACTAGAACTAGCAAATTATACTAACTAGAAGTAATAAACCTTTTATTACATAATTAGGACTTACTTAAATTGCAACAGGAGTTTAAATAGATAAGTTATTATAATAATACTAAGACCTCTTTTAACCCACCTTGCATAGTTTTAACCTATACTTAATGGTTTTCCCTTATAAAGAGATATAAGTCTTTATAACAAGCAGGATTTTCACAGTATCAACTAACTGCCGGACAAGGAGGCGCTCTACCAAATCCTTAAGTGACGACATTAGCACCTTAACCAGGTTTTCCGTCAGGGGACGTGTAAAATTATGCCCTACTAATAATAAAATACTAGTAATAAAGATAAAACTCTAAGGAGTATAGAGATTATAAACAGAGGGAGATATACTACACTAGCGCTTAATAATACTAATACTCCCAGACACTGCTATATTTACTTATATAATAAGGTAATAGGTATATAAAAGGACCTTCTAGAAATAGTAATATAAAATAACATATAAATCCACCTTTAACTTTCTTATAATAAGAAAGTAAATATAGCTATAAAGTAGATAGTTATAGTAATAAAGCAGGTGATTATTCTTAGTTATTACTATACTAAAGAGCCTTATAATAACTAGCTAAGCTAAATACTAAGATACTAGGAACAGAATACCTTTTAACTAGAATGTGATTTAAAATAGGATTTTAAGCCTAAAAGGGCTCTTAAAAAGAAAGGGTTAGTAAGTTTAACCTAAAAGATCTAGAATATTAGACTTTTAAACCTAAAACTAAATACAGTAGATATAGGTAATAAATTTATCTTATATAAAGGAAAAACCACTGTTTTTTCAGACCCTAAGCTTTAGATTTAGGTAGTAAAAGAGTACCTATTTAGAGCACTACTAAACCAGAAGAAAGTATTACTTTATAATATCTAGTAACTATTCTATAGAGAAGTAATAACCTAGTACTAATAATACCTAGACAAATCCAAAAAAAAAACAGATTTTTACTAGTATTAATAGTATTATCAAGGTAGTATAAGAAGAATTCTATATAAAGATAAAAGATATAGTAATAAAGCTTAAGTAGGCTAAGTATACCTAAGAAGATATTATAAATAGTATCTTTATTTAGAACTTTATAGCTTAAATCTTTTAGTATATTAAAGCAAATAAAAAGATAATAAATCTATAGCTTTTAGTATACTTTAGGATAAAATTATATCCTAAGCTAAAGAAGCTATACCCGGATCTAACTAAGGGCATAAAGTATAATAAATACCTTAACATAATAGACAAAAAACACTGCAATTTATATTAAAAAATTAAGGAGTAATAGAAGTCCTATTACTAGGAAAAGACTAAAGGAATAGTAAAAGCCTACCTTTATAATAATAAATCCTTAGACTTAAATAAATCTAAGGGTAAAAGAGTAAAGGCCTACTAGAATTACTATTATAAAAACTATAACTAAAGGAGAGGAAACTGTTTTTAATAAATTAACTTTTAATAATAATATCCCTACTATATATATATTAAAGAGAGATTAAGCAGCCTAAGGGATTATAACTAAAGAGACTAAAAAAGGCTACTAGTTTTATATTAGAAATAGGTTTATTAGAATAAACCATAACAGGACTAGAATTAACCTTAAAGGTCCTAGTAGTATAATAATAACAGATTATACTAACTAAAAGTTAGAAAAAAAGACCTTATAAAAAAGAAAGCAGACCCTTAGACTAAGGAAGGCAGGGCCTATAGCTAAGAAAACTAATTTTAAGGAGATAATAAAGGAAAAGAAAGATCCTTAAAAGAAAAAGATTAGGGAGGGAATTAATTTAAAAAGCAATAAAACCCTTACTAAGGGAATTAATTCTACTTAAGATAATTTAGGTAATAAGAGCATTTAAACTAGAAACCCTATAAAGTTATAGTTTTAAATAATAATCCTAATACTAAAAAGTAGCAGTAGTATTTAGCAGACTCTAGATACTATTTAGCTAAAGAAGGAAGTCTATTAAAGGATAATAAATATAATAAGTCTAACTTTATAAATATATACTTTACTATAAAAGGTAGTAAAGCATACTTAATATTTAACTATAACTCTAATAAAGGGAAGGTTAAATCTAATTTTATTAGTGCTTTTTATATAGTAAAGGAAGGAGACTTAAACTAGGAGAATCCTACCTCTTTAACCACAGAGACTAGTAAAATAAAGGCTCCTAATAGAAGAAGGCAGAAAGAGCCTAAGAAAAAGAAGGAAATTATTAAAGCTTTTATAACTAAAGTTAATATTATATAAAACACTATAACTTAGAGTTTAAATAAGCTAATTTTAACAGAAGGTCTATAAGAAGACTAGGTAATTAAGGCAGTATCTAGACTATAGGAAATTAACATTAAGGGAAGGAAGCAAATAAATACCTTTCTTAAAATGCCGATTTAATTCTATAATAAGGGACCTAACTATATAATCTATATAAACACCAGAACATTGTCGATTTTAGCTAATAAACAGTGGCTTTAGTAATATAGGATAAATATAAAGTAGGAAAAGCAAGACCTAAAACTAGTAATAAAAGTAGCTTCAGCCTTTATTATTATAGAAAGGGCTACTTTTAACTTTTATATTCTAGGAATTATAAGAGGAAAAAACATCTAAGGTTACTTTATAGTAACCATAAATATTATGCTAAATCTAAGACTAAAATTATTAATTAGCATAAGTTTCCTTTATAGCTTTAGAGTAAAAATCAATTTTATTAATCTAAGGTTAGTTTTTAGGTTAGTATATAACATAATAGTACTAGGACGGATATTTTAAGACGCTTGCTATATGCTAGCTTAACGGGTAATAGTAGCACATAATATTATAATTCTACTAAACTTAATATATTAGGTACTAGTAACTTAAAAGGATCTTCCTAGTAAAGAGAAGACTAGTATTTATTACGTTATATCTTCTAATTCTGTCTTTCTAAATAACATTCTTAACTAGGGAAATAAGAAAAGGATGCTAGCAGTAAATAACTCTAATAGGGCTATATAGATTAAATAGAATAGCAAAGTAGGTTAACTTAAGGCAGCTATAAGCCTTAATTTAAACTTTACTATTCTAGATATCTATTAGTATATAGTATTTTTTAGTAAAGATATTAAGACAGAAAAGACAGAAAAGAGTCTAGAAGAATTTAATAATAATCTAGATTCTAAAGTTATTAATAAAGGTATTTTATTATATAAAGTATCTTGCTTAGAGGATATACCTTTTATTAAAAATAAGTTTAGAGTGTAAATTACTAATATTAATTTAAAAGCAGCTACTAAGTTATAGGATCTAACTAATAAGTATAATATTTACTATAATAAAAAAGTAGTATTAATACTAGAGAAAGATAAGATAAGAGTTAACTTTATTAATAGCTAGCAGAACTAGGTTAAGCTAGTAAGGAAGTACCCTCTTAAGCATAAAGACTAGGAGAAATTTACTAAAGTCTATAATACTATATACCTAGCAGGCAGGATGTTTTAGTTAATAAAGCTAGTACTTATAGCCTGTCCTATTATTATTATTATTATTCATGTACGCTAGGTAGCTAGAGCCACTAACTAGTTCATCAACTAACTTCTTAATATAGGAAAAACCCTAAGATAGGGGAGAAAACCCATATTCTTCCATATAGCTCCCGCTAAGCCTCTGATATAGAGTCTTTATTGTTTCCAACCATTAGTATAAGATATCTGCCAGTTCCCTGGAACTGCAGATAATAACAGAAGTGTGGTTGTGCTTTATATAAAAGGTTAGTATATTAGTAAAAACCCCTTATAAGCACCTTCCCTTTTAGTCCGGCTCTTCCTTCTTTATTCTATTATTTCTGTTGCCTCTGGTCCCTTTCTTAGCCTTATTATTATGTATCTGCCACGCCTTACCAAGCTCCTCTGCTAACCTATACTACTAAAGTCGCCTAGTCAAAAGCACCTACTTTATGATATTTAGTGCTAGCTTCTTATTATTAAGTGCTGCCCTGAGTTCCCATAGATCTCTTATTATGGGCACTACTGGAATCGGTCTTAGATAGTTATATTCTAAGTATGACAGGATAAGGTGGTAGATATCCTTATCTCCTCCCTAGTATTGGCATATTAGTGAAGTTACCTTAGGCACCTGTTTATTATAGAGGAAGGCATTTAGCCCTATTTTTTCTGTTTAAAGCTAAACTAGGGCTGTAGATTTATGCTTAAGCAGGCTATTATAGAGCTTTGCTATCTTTTTTGTG
>AFQZ01000695.1:0-27171 GCA_000222935.2 Aciculosporium take MAFF-241224 | reverse complement strand
CTATTAATATACTACTTAAATATATAGCTCTTATATTACTTAGATATATAGCTAGGAAGGTCTTTTTGCTACTAGCTTGCTTTAAACTCTTAAATATTATATTACTAAATAGAGTTACTATTAATATACTACTTAAATATATAGCTAGGGAGGTCTTCTTACTACTAGCTTACTTTAAACTCTTAAATACTATATTACTAAATAGAGTTACTATTAATATACTACTTAAATATATAGCTCTTATGCTGCTTAAATATATAGCTAGGGAGGTCTTCTTACTACTAGCTTACTCTAAACTCTTAAATACTATTTCATTAAATAGAATTACTATTAATATACTACTTAAATATATAGCTCTTATACTGCTTTCTCTTTATATCTCTTATAGTAAGGCCTTTATGACTTAAAATACTATTATATATACTACTTTATTATTACTATTATTACTCTGCTCTTTTTTTATAAACTTATTTAAGAATATTAGTAGGTATAATAACTATACCTTTACTATAGCTACTTTTAAGAAATAGTCTAGTCTTTAAGATAATCTATTAGCTAGGTTTAACTTCCTTAGCCTATACTTAATTATAAAATTATATAAATAAAGTTTATTTAATATTATAACCTGTTTACTAAAAACTTTAGTTTTATTACTAGGTATTTATAGTTTAAGTAATTAGTAATTACTTTTATTAGATATTATAAGTAAGCTAAGTAATATCTTTATATGTAAAAAGCTTTTTATATAGCTAGTAGCTTAGTATTAGGTGTTATATAATAGAGTTTAAAACCTAATAACTTCTGTATATATATAACTAGGTGCTAATTACTTAGTACTAATATTACTAATACTATACTAATAGTAAATGCTAAGGCATTTATTTTAACTTAAAGGGAGGCTATTAAATTAAAATAAACTAGGACTAGTGCTTTTAAAAATTTTTATTTTAATATCTTAAATATAGCTTATATGTTATAAGGTAGTTTAAAGATCCCTTTAAACTCTTCTTTTAGAAGGTTTATTAATAGGATAGTGATTTTACTATATACCCTAATAAATTATTAATAAAACCCTCTAAACTTAAGAAAGATTTATATATTTAATATGCTGCTTAGTAGCGGCTATTCTGCTACTGCCTTAATATATTCTGGTTTTATTTTAATACCTTTTAGTATAATAATAAATCTAAGAAAGCTAACCCTTATTATTAAGAATTTATATTTATTAAGGTTTATATATAGCTTTATAATGTATAATCTTTATAAAACTAGTTTAATATGCCTCTTATATATAGCTATATTACTGCTATAAATTAGGATGTTATTTAAATAAATAATGTATATTATATGTACTAGCTCTCCTAGTATAGTATTAATATATTCTTAAAAGGTAGCAGGTGTGTTTACTAGGCTAAAAGGCATAATAAGATATTTAAAGTAATTATATTAGTATTAGAAAGCTATCTTTTACTTATTATCATTATAAATATGTATTTAGTAGTAAGCATTTTTTAAGTCTAGCTTTATATAGATTATTACTTCTTTTAATCTATCTAATAATTCTAATATAAGGGGAAGAAGGGCCTTATCCTTCTTAGTAACCCTATTAAGGCCTTTATAATTTATATTAAGGTATAGTTAGCCTTTCTTTTTTAGTATAAATAAGATTAGTGCTTTTACTAGACTTATTAATCTTTTTATCTAGCCTTTCTTTTATATATTTACTAAGTATTTACAAAGAACTTATAGCTCTTTCTCTATTAAATTATAAATTAGCCCTTATAGTAGTATTTTTTTTATTAATTTCATTATATAAGTTTTCCCTTTTAAAGAGGGTAGCCTACTAGCTAACTCCTTTAAAAATATATTTATAAATTCTTTATATTTTAGTAGGAGTGCCTTTATAATAATCTCTTTACTTATTTTATTTTTATTTAGCTTTTCCTAGGAGATAAATAGTTATACTATATATTAGCTAAGAATTAGTATTATATTTACTGCTTTTTTTATATAATAAACCTATTATAAACTAGTAACTAGCTTTAGGCATTCCCTTATTACTAGGTGTTTTTAATAGCCTAATGCTTATAATAGTACTTTTAGCTTATAGTTTATAGCCTAGTCTATTCCTAGAATTAGTCCCTCCTTAGTATTTACTAAATAGTAATAGAGTTAATAGAATTTATTATAATTTATACTATTTATTATTTATATTACTTTATTAATAATACCTTAGTGCTTTAATTCTATTAGTAAGGTGCTTTCTAGCTTTACCTTATTTACTTTTACTTTATTTTAGTTAGCTTTAAATAATAGGTTTAAATATATTATTAAGTTTATTACTCCTAGGTTAAATAGTTTGTTTACTACTACCTAGCTTTTTTCTTACTATAGTTTTATTTTTATTTTTATTTAAGAGTTATTAATTTTATTCTTAGAGTCCTTAATTTAGCCTAGGGGTTTAATTATAATAATATGTCCCTAGGTATATACTATAGTTACTAGTGTTATATTTAGGTCTATAGCCTGTGCTGCATTTTTATAGTTACTATAATATAAACTTATTATATACCTATTTAATTTATATATCTTATAATTAAATGCTTTATAATAAGGAGCAATATAGCTGTATTTTTTATATTTAAAATAGAAATAAGATTACTAGCCCTAGGTTATTTCTCTCTTACTACTTATTCCCTGCTTATTTTTTAATAATAATATTAACCTAGCTTATTTTTTATAAGGGTAGGGTCTTTTATTATAACCCTTAGTAGCTACTTTTGCTTTATAACCCTATTTAATAAGATATGCCTAAGACTTAGGGAACTCTTAGCTAAGGACCTGCTTTTTTATTATATAGTTTAAGCTATTAATAAATATATAAATCCGAATTCTCTTAGGAATATCTTTAGGTAACTCTCTCTTTATTTTTCCTTAAATCTTAATAAATACTATAAATAGCTAGTTATCTTATTACTATAACTTTAGTAGTAACTTTATTACTTTTAGGCAGTATATATTCTTATCTATTACTCTATTTTTTAGCTATATAATAAAGTCCTTTTAGCTATAATTATTAAAGTTTATAATACTATTTATAGCTATATACCTATTTTATTATTACTTTGCTTTCTTTATTAAATAGCTGCTAGTATAGGCAACCTTAGTTAAGTTATCTATAAAGATTATGTCAGGAGAGTCACGAGACAAGAGCGTAAGAGTACGAAGACCTACTAAGGCAAGCCGCACCCTAGCTATGCATAGGTATATAGGGGAACAGGCCTTATAAAGAGATAAAAAGGCTAGCAAATATAGCATTTATATTACTAACCCTATTTATAGCTATTTAGCTTTAAGTACGCTTAACTATAGCCTTTATTTTACTAGTAAACCTTTAACTATAATAAAATATTTGCTTTTTCCTATAGGAATAATAAACTATTAGCTTAGTAAAGATATTAACCTAAAGAATAAACATATAAATAAGCAGCTATATTAACATAATAACTATATAAATATTAAATAAACTTAATAAAGATAAAAGCAGCTCTAGCATTACTATAGTATAAGATATTATACTATAGCTAGAAACCCCTATACCTATATTAAAGAGTAAAACAGGAGAACTTATAAGAATAAAATAAACTTACCTTAATAGCACTATAGGTAATTAGTATTATTAGCCTAAACCCTAGCATACCTAAATCTAAGATATTAATATATAAGCTAATAAAAAAGAAGATTTAAACTAAGAACTTAAGGAAACTATAAAGAAGCTATACCTAGTTTAAAAGTATGCTTAACTTAAGAAAATATAGTAAGACTTAATAAACCCCTTAGTAACTATACTTAAGGAGCCTGGTTTAACTGCTTTTCTCTAGATAAACACTTTAGGTAATTAATTAATAGTAACTTACCTATAATATAGCCTTGTAAAAGCATAATTAAAAGCCCTAGTTTATAAGGGAAATAGCTATAAGAACTTATAATCCTTCCTTATAAACTTAAACATAGCTTTTATTATAAATAAAGTAACCTTTATAAACAACTTAACTAAGGTTACCTATACTAGCAGCTGTTTAGTAAAGGAAGTAAAGTAATAATAAAATAAGTATATAGCTATAAATAGTATTATAAACTTTAATAATTATAGCTAGAAGGACTTTATTATATAGCTAAAGAATAAAGTAATAAATAAGAATACATACTACTTAAAAGTAATAAAGTTACTATTAAAGTTATAGTAATAAGATAACTAGCTATTTATAGTATTTATTAAGATTTAAGGAAAAATAAAGGGGGAGTTACCTAAAGATATTCTTAAGAGAATTTAGATTTATATGTTTATTAATAGCTTAAACTATATAATAAGAAAGCAGGTTCTTAGCTAAGAGTTCCCTAAGTCTTAGGTATACCTTATTAAACAGGGTTATAAGGTAAAAGTAGCTATAAAGGGTTATAATAAAAGACCCTACCCTTATAGGAAATAAGCTAGGTTAACATTACTATTAAAAGACAAGTAGGGGATAAGTAGTAAAAGAGAGACGACCTAGAGCTAGTAATTTTATTCCTGCTTTAAATGTAGAAAATACGGCTATATTGCTCCTTATTATAAAGTACCTAATTATAAGACGTACAGATTAGATAGGTATATAATAAGTTTGCACTATAGTAACTATAAGAAAACAGTATAGGCTATAGACCTAAATATAACACTAGTAACTATAGTACATACCTAGGAATATATTATTATAGTTAAACCCCTAGGCTAAATTAAGGACTTTAAGAATAAAATTAATAACTTTTAAATAAGAATAAGGATAAAACTATAGTAAAAAAAAAGCTAGGTAGTAGTAAATACACTATTTAACCTAAAAGTAATAAACTTAATAATATATTTAAACTTATTATTTAAAGCTAACTAAAGCAGGGTAAAAGCAGATAAGGTAAAGCTAGAAAGCGCCTTACTAATAAAGTTAAAGCACTAGGGTATTATTAATAGAGTAGTATAAATAACAAATAGTATAGGTTATAGTAAATTCTATTAACTTTACTATTATATAGCAGATACTATGAAAGGACTAATCCTAGGAATGGACTAGGCTATAAACTATAAACTAAAAGTACTATTATAGGCATTAGGTTATTAAAAACACCTAGAAATAAGATAATGCCTAAAGCTAGTTACTAGCTTATAATAAATTTACTATATAAAAAAAGCAGTAGATATAATGCTAATTCTTAGCTAATATATAGTATAACTATCTGTCTTTTAGGGAGAGCTAAATAAAAATAAAACAAGTAAAGAGGTTTGTTAGTAACGCTTAGGTTACAAGTATGCTGCAGTACAAATGTAAGGGGGGGGGTTTAATAATCAATTTATCTATATCTCTAAAAGAGGGGAAGAAGCAGGCTATAATACGGAGGTGTAGTGTTATGGCCACGTTATAGCCCTTAGGTTACATAACCTATAATCCAGCTAATTAGGGTGCGTGCATTCTGTATACGACCTATAATTCCTGGTTAATGCGGCATATCCCTTCTATTACACTTACAAATTCTCTCTTTGTTAAAGAAGAAGAGGAATTGCTTTAAAAATGCATAAAACGCCCTAATAATCAGATATTAACTAATAAGTAATAAAGCGAAAAAAAACATCCTTTAAATGAATGACTTTTGTTAGTCTAGGCTAAATGGTTGTGGAGGTAAAGAGTGTTATAGGGGGGGGGGCTAAAGGGTGTAATTCCCGCGTTTAATCCTACTAAATTAGGCGCTTATAATTACATTCGAATTTATTAAATTTAAACTCTTTATTAGGCGATTAATTTGTTGTTTAATTTAGTAGGGAATTAGGACTTTTCTATTCTTTAGCGGCTCTGGCGGCGGCTCTTGCAGCAACTCTTGCGACAGCAACTCTTGCGATAGGTCTTTTATATAAAGGTTAACCGTAAGCCAAAAGTTAGCCTTTTAATTCTTAGTAAGAAAAGCCTTTGCTTAAGGGTGTTTAACTTTTTTATTCTTTAGCAGCGGCTCTTAAGGGTGTTTTTAGAATCTTTTACGTCCTTTTTATAGTAGAGTTATTAGGTTATCAGGGGGGTTTTTATGGTTTTTATTATAAGCCGGGGTATTCTTGTGAATTTTGTTAAGTTCGGCGTCTTCTTGCCCTTAGCTGTTTAGGCCGTGGCCTTGCCCTCCTTAGAAAGTCAAGGATATTCCTGTAGCTTTATTATCTTAAGCTGGGTCTTCCTTATAATAAAGTTTAGGAGGAGTCTTATAAATAATTTCGCTAATTTCGATATCTTCTTGCTCTTAGCTTTTTAGGCCGTGGCCTTGCCCTCCTTAGGAAGTTAAGGATATTCCCGTAGCTTTATTATCTTAAGCCAGGTCTTTTCTATAATAAAGTCTCTCAAGAGTATTAAGGGGGCCGTGGCCTTGCCCTCCTTGGAAAATTAAGGTCATTCCCGTAGCTTTATTATCTTAAGCTAGGTCTTCCTTATAACAAAGCCTTTTAAGAGTATTAAGGGCTTTTTAATTGCTATTAGAAATTATTCCGGTTGGGTTTTATGGTTTTAAGATATTAACAAGGTCTTTGGAGGTATTTAATCTTAATCCTCTGGCTATCTTAACACTATTATTATTAAGGTAATTATAAAGGGTATACCTAAGGTTAGTGTTACTTTTATTAAACGCATCCTTAGTCTAATTCTTATAATCTTATTAGAAGTTAATAAGGAGATTACGACCTGTTCCTTTGTTAAGAATATAGTAGTTAATTATATATATAATATAGTTATTAATCTGTTATTTAGTAGCTGTATTAATATTAATATTATTAACTAACTTAGTTTAATTCCAGGATAGAATTAAATAGTGCTTATAAAGTTTTTAGGGAAGAGTGCTTTTTAGAAGTTCTCTTCTATAGATATCTTTTTAGAGTTGTTTATTAAAATCATCTATTTTTCCTTAGCTTAACAACATTTTAGTGTTTTTAGGTTAAGCTTTGTGTTTATTGCTAATTAAAGCGGTTGGCATTAGTTCTCTGTGAATAACAGTAAAGATCTGGTTTTAATTATAGACGAGTAATAGTTAATAATAAGGGAAAAAATCCATAAGAGTTAAGTCTTCTTATAATTATAGATAAGTAGCAAAAGTTAATAATTAAAGAAATAATCCTTTGGTTAGCATAACATTGGAATTTCTTGCAGTTATGTAAGTAAAAGCATTTAGACGAGTCTCTTCTATATATAACCTAATAAATCTATAGTTATTAGCAACTACTAATTAGTGTTAGTAACGCTTAGGTTATAAGTATACTGTAGTATAAATGTAGGGGGGGGGGTTTAATAATTAATTTATCTATATCTCTAAAAAAGGGGAAAAAGCAGGCTATAATACGGAGGTATGGTGTTATGGCTACATTACAGCCCTCAGGTTACATAACCTGTAATCTAGCCAATTAGGGTACATGCATTCTATATGCAACCTATAATTCCTGGTTAATGCGGCATATCCCTTTCATTATCCATACGAGCGATTCCGACAAGGTTATTATAAAGGCACTTTTACTAAAATATAAAGAATTTATAAATATGTTTTTAAAGGAGTTAGCTAGTAGGCTATTCTCTTTAGAAAGGAAAACTTATATAATAAAATTAATAAAAGGAAAAACGCTACTATAAGGGCTAATTTATAACCTAGTAGAGAAAAAGCTATAAGTTTTTTATAAATACTTAGTAGATATATAAAAAAAAGGCTAGATAAGAAGATTAATAAGTCTAGCAGGAGCGCTAATTTTATTTATACTGAAAAAGGAAGGCTAACTATGCCTTTATATAGATTATAAAGGCCTTAATAGGGTTACTAAGAAGGATAAGGCCTTTCTTCCCCTTATATTAGAATTATTAAATAGATTAAGAGAAGTAATAATTTATATAAAGCTAGACTTAAAAGATACTTACTACTAGATATATATTTATAAGGACAATAAGTAAAAGATAGCTTTCTAATACTAATATAATTACTTTAAATATTTTATTATGCCTTTTAGCCTAGTAAACGCACCTGCTATCTTCTAAGAATATATTAATACTATACTAAGAGAGCTAGTAAACATAATATGCATTATTTATTTAAAGATCATTCTAATTTATAGTAGTAATATAGCTATATATAAGGGGCATGTTAAACTAATCCTATAGAGATTACACATTATAAAGCTATATATAAACCTTAATAAATATAAATTCTTAATAATAAGGGTTAGCTTCCTTAGATTTATTATTATACTAAAGGGTATTAAAATAGAACCAGAATGCATTAAGGTAGTAATAGAATAGCTACTACTAAGTAGTATATTAAATATATAAATCTTTCTTAGGTTTATAGAGTTTTACTAACAGTTTATTAGGGCATATAGTAAAATTACTATCTTACTAATAAACCTTTTAAAAAGAGAGTTTAAAGGGACCTTTAAACTACCTTATAATATATAAGCCATATTTAAAATGCTAAAATAAAAGTTTTTAGAAGTATTAGTTTTAGTTTATTTTAATTTAATAGCCCCCCTTTAAGTTAAAACAGATGCCTTAGCGTTTACTATTAACATAGTATTAGTAATATTAGTACTAAGTAATTAGCACTTAGTTATATATATATTATAAAAGTTGTTAGGTTTTAAACTTTACTATATAACACCTAATACTAAGCTACTAGCTATATAAGAAGCTTTTTATATATAGAGATATTACTTAGCTTACTTATAGTATTTAATAAAAGTAATTACTAATTACTTAAACTATAAATACCTAGTAATAAAACTAAAGCTTTTTAGTAAATAGATTATAGTATTAAATAAACTTTATTTATATAATTTTATAATTAAGTATAGGCTAGGGAAGTTAAACCTAGCTAATAAATTATCTTAAAGACCAGACTATTTCTTAAAAGCAGCTATAGCAAAGGCATGGTTATTATACCTGCTAATATTCTTAAATAAGTTTACAGAAAAAAAGTAAAGCAATAGTAGTGCTAATAAGGCAGTATATATAATAGTATTTTAAGGCATAAAGGCCTTACTATAAAAGATATAAAGAGAGAGTAGCATAAGAGCTATATATTTAAGTAGTATATTAATAGCAACCCTATCTAATAATGTAGTATTTAAGAGTCTAGAGTAAGCTTATAGTAAAAAGACCTCCCTAGCTATATATTTATAAATATAGTTTATATAGGTATATAGTAATTTAATAGTAAGACTAATAGTAACTAGAAGATAAAGTACTATTAAACATACTAAAAAGCTAGTAGGTAAACCTATTGTAATAGTAATTTAAAAAGTATAGAAATAAGATCTGTTATATAAAATGTAAATAGCACTGCTTAGTAGTAGTAATATAATAGTTAAGGAGTACTAAGTAATTAATAAAAATAGTTTATTATGTTTTAATATAAGGGTATATATACTAGTAGGGATATATATAAAAATTCTAATGCTTACTTATAATAACCTTATAGTAAAACACTAGGGTATAAGTAAGATAATCTATAAAGTAGCTAAATAGTACTACTAGCTAGAATTATGAAAAGATATAAAAAACCATATAAGCTTATGCTTAAACTATTAAGTTAATAAGCCTAAGTTATACTAACCTTATAGTAAGTTAGCTATATTACTAATTCCTAGCAAACCTTTTTAAGAGCTTTTTATAGACTTTATTACTAGCCTTTTCTTAATAAAATAAGCTAGCAAAAAGGAGCATAATTTAATCCTTATTATTATAAATTAATTCTTAAAATACGCACTATATATAGCTATATTTATAAGAATAATAAGTAATAATCTTGTTATTATCTTCCTTAAATATTTATTTAAGGACTATAGTATGCTAAAAGAAATTATTTTAAATAAAGGGATAACATTTACTAGTAGTTTCTAGAAAACCTTTTGCTACTTACTAGTAACTAAGTAACTACTTAGTACTGCTTTTTATTTATAAATAAATAAATAAACAGAAAGGGTTAACTAAGTTTTAGAGCATTACCTTAGAGTATTTAGGGTGTTACGTGGTGGTATCGTCACGTAGTCGGTTGGAAGCAACTGTAAAGCTGTTATTAACGTTATTATAAAGGGGTTATTAAACGCACCTGTATATACTACTATTAAGTCATATAGTTAAGTGTATTCTGTGTAAGTTGTTCTTCTTAAGTCTTACTAGCTATATAACGAATCCGTCCTATATAGGTGGGGATCCGACATCGCGGATTGTCCCGTAACATAGGGCATAAGAGTAAACAGACTAGGAAAACTATTTACATTTAGCTTAATATGCCTATAATACTAGTAGGCACTTAGCTTATAGCTACTCTCTAGTAGAGTTATTATAAGGTTACTAGCTAAGGGGCCTAGACCATATTATAAAGATAATAGATATTATAAATACACAAGTAAATACAAGGGTATAAGAATTATAATAATAACATAAGGCAACTAAGCAGCTACTATGTATAACTTAAGAATAGTATATAAAGCACTATAATAAGAAAAGAGGCTTAATAAGTTTTTTACTAAGTAATTATATACTTTTGTTAACTAAAAACATTAACCTTTAATAACTAAGCAAGAAGCTTATAGCAAAGTATTTAGAACCTTTTAAGGTCCTGGAGAAAGTAGGCGCATATAAACTAGCTTACTGTTTAGAGCTTCTAAATAACATATGCCTATATAATATATTTAATATTATGAGTTTAAAGCCATATAAAGGTCTAAATTATAATAAGGCTGTAGTAATATTGCAGCTACTTATTTATAACTAGGAATTATATAAGGTTAAGCAAATTATAACATATAAGTATTAAGGTAAGCAGTATAAATACTTAGTAAAGTAAAAAGGCTATAATAAGTTAAAGAATTCCTAGGTACTAAAAGGCTTTATAATAAAAAAAAAAAAAAAAAAAAAACAACTGCGGATACGACGCAGTATTACACCTAAAACGGAAAAGAAACACAGAATTAGACTTTTTATTATTAATTACCCCCCCTAGTAATAGCGCATTATATAAGGGAAGTAAGCGGCATATAGGGCGTAATAATTAACAAATTTTTACATAGATCCGCGACTAATAAAGGATAAGGTATTATTTAGGAAAAAGTATAGCTTTAAGGAGAGAATCCTAAAGTAGTAGTAGTATAGGAAAAACTAAAGAATAAAATAAAATTATTAAAGGAATTAATAATAAAAGTTATTCTAAAGATAAAAATAATAAAAGTATAGGCTTTTATTAAAACTATTATATAAATTACTATAAATGTAGGAGGGAAGATAGCTTAAATAAGAACTAGTATAAGAGGCTTATAGGCTTTAATTATAAAGGCAGTTAATAGTAAGGTAGAAACCATAGTTAAGAAGGCAGTTAAGAAGGCAATAAAGGCTATTCCTAGGACTAGATTAGCGGTTAGAGAGACTTAGGTAATTATTATAGCTTATAGAGTTATAGGGCAGAATATAATAATCTCTTTAGCCTAAATAGAGGGTATGGTAATACTAGCCTGCTATTACTAGAAAGTAATAGTAAAGGAAAATACTATTAGTAAGGCAGTTAAGAACAGATTACTAGGAGAGATTATAAACGCAGTAAATAGCACTATTAGTATAAAGAAGGCAGTAGCAGTATGCTAACTATAAAGTAGAGATATAGTTATTATATTTACTAAAGTAAGGAGGAAATAAAAGGAAAACACAGCCTAAGTAAGAGTTGCCTTTAGACCTTAGGCGGAAGTAAATAGAAAGATGTTTAGTATAATTATTAAGAGATTCCTAATATAATTAACAAACTATATTATAATTAAGGATATAATAAAGAACATTAAAAAGGAGAATAGTTTAAATATAGTAAAGATAATAGTATAAAAGCTAAAGGGAATAGTAATAAGGGCACTACTAGTGGTTAGTATTAAGGGTACTAAGGCAGCAAACTGCCTATGCTATAAGGGAATAGTATACTAAGCAGAGATTTTTAATACTAAGCTATATAATAAGATAATCTACCTAAAGTAATATTATAACTACTATAAGATTAGGCATATTACTAGGTACTGTAAGAAGAAAGCAAGATACAGCAGGTATGCTACTAAAAAATACCTTAAGGAAGAGAGAACTTGCCTAATATTAATAGGCAAGGTACGAGAGAGATGCTTAAATTATATAGGGGTATATTTAGTATAGTCTTAGCTGTACTTAGTAAGTAATAATAAATAGCAGTAGGCTAGGGAGGCTTATGCCATAAGGCCGCTATTCTTCCATAGCTATCGGCCAGAGGTTATAACAGCTGCTATAGATAAGGGTTATTATAAAGAAGAGACTAAGGGACTAATAAAGAGGCAGCTAAGAGAAAGGAGCATATAATTAAGAGGCCCTTTTATAAGATAAATCTATAAGCTATAATTAGGACAACAAAGACTGGCAGAGGAAGGCATAATGCTAGCCTTTTTATAACTAATAAGAGGGCAAAACAATACTAGAGCCAGCCTAACCAGGGTGCTTTAAAGCATATAATAAAGTATATAATTAAGGTTATATACTAGAATATATAGAAGAAAAGCAATTTAGTATATCTAGCGTTAGGGTATAATGTTAGCCCTAAGGTAATAGCTATTTAGGAACTAAAAGGTTATAATAGTATACTATTAAATCTATCTTAGGGGCACTATACATTAGTAATATATAGCAGAAGAATAGTAATTTATATATATTAAAAGGTTAAGATAGGACTTTAGACTATAGGGAGGGAAGAGGATTAGTATAGTATTAAGCTATATAAAGTAAAGGTATATAATATTTATTCCCTAGCTTATAAAAGGGAGTGGCAAATGCCTTTATAATACTTTGCTAATACCTAGGCAAAGGGCTAGAGTGTGTTTATAGGGGACTTTAACTAATACCACCCTTTATAGGACAGATTCGGCCAAACCTCTTAGGGGTATAATAAGATATTAGAATTTATAATAAGGTAGTAACTCGGCCTAGCTATGCTGTTTAGGGAAGTAATAAGGAAAGAACATAGTAGTAAGGATAGCACTATTAACTATACATAAACCACTCACAAAGTTAGTATTAAATTTATTAGGCTAGTGGAAATCGCTAGATCTAACCATATGCCTTAGCTTATTAGCATTAGAATAAGCAAGAAATTAAGCAATAGCTTAGGGTTAGCCTAGGGATAAAGGATAGCAAATAAGAACCTTATTATAGTAAAGGCTTTAAACAGGCTTAGAAAGGAGAAGTTAAAGCTCCTGCTAAGTAACTAATAGGAAATTAATAATTATACAAAATAGCTTACTTAATAACTTATAAAGATAGCTAATATAATAGCACCTAAACGACCTTAAGAGTATAGCAAACTATAGCCTTAGTAGAATAAAAGGGTAAAGGATATAATAGCAGAGGCAAGATATGCTAATAAGCAGTGGTAGTATTAACAAACATAGGAATTATAGCAGGCCTTAATAAAAGCTATAGGAAAACAGGATTATATAATCTTAAAGAAAAAGAGAAGTAGTTAGTAATAGGCAGTTAGTGAGTTATTTAGGTCTAAAGGGAGCCTTTAGACCTTAGAGGACTAAGCCTGGCTATAAAGTAGACTTCCTCCTAAGATGTAATAGGTCCTACTACTAACTTAGCTAGGAGATAATAGCAGGGAGAAGATAGTAGAGGTTACATATAAGGGTAAGGTAAAGGTATTTACAGAGAGGTTCTTTTCTTTATCTATAGCTAGGGCTCTAGGTTTAGAGATAAAGACAGAGATAAGACACTATAGTAATAATTAAGTAATTCCTATGTTTATAGAGGAGGAAATTAAAGAAGTTATAAAGAATACAGTAAGTTAAAAAGCCCTAGGGCTAGACAAGCTACTAATAAGTTTCCTTAAGCTATATAAAGCAGCCCTAATATTATGTTTAATATATCTTATAAATACATGCTATAGTTTAGGACACTATCCGGCCACCTTCTAGCAAGTAAAGGTAGTAGTTCTATATAAACCTAAAAAAACCCTTAAGGAGTTAGGCAGACTAGGGGGATAAAGGCTAATATTACTATTAAATATAATAAGAAAAGTAATTAAGGGAGCTATTATAAGGAGGATTACTATTATAGTAAAGAAAGGCTATATACTACTAAACATATAAATAGGTAATAGGGCTAGTAGGTTAATAGAAGTAGTACTAAGCATGCTAAAAGAGGTTATAAGAATGGCATGGTATTACTAGGGAATAGTATTATTACTATAGCTAGATATTACTAGGGCATTTAATACTATTAGCTATAAATAATTAATCTGCACTATAAAGGAGTTAGGACTACTAGGGTGGATAGCTAGATAGGCATAGGGCTTTATATTAAAAAGGAGAGTATAATTAGCGTTTAATGGATATATTACTAAGGAAATCTAAGTTACTATAGAGGTTTTACAAGGGTTACTAGCGTTTCCTATCCTCTTCCTGCTTTATATTATGCTATTATATTAAAGACTAGTAGTAGCGGAATTAATATTAACATTAGGGTTCTTAAATAATATAAATATTATAGTATATAGAAAAATAGCAAAGGAGATAAAAGTATAACTAGAAAGAGCTTAAAGAATATATAAGAAGTAGTTAAAGGAGTATAAGCTAAGGTTTAACCTAGGGAAGAGTAAGCTAATATACTTTATAAGGAAAAGGCAGGTAATTATAATAACAATTTAACTTAAAAGAATAATAATATAACCGATATAATTAGCATAATTTCTAGGGGTTTGGATTTACTAGAAGCTTTATTAGTTAACTTACATAAAGAAGGTAAATACTAAATTATTATAGTAGAAGTTAGCACTTATAGCACTAGCTGTATTTACATAGAAATGCTAACTAGAGTGTGCAAGATCCCTTTATACATAGGTAATAAAAAGCATAATAGCTTATAGAGCTAGGATATACTATACTTATAATAAGCTAAAAGGGGTAGTATAGGGGGTAGTAAAGGCATTTATAAGGGAATAGAATAAATGCTTAAGGCGGGTTATAAGGGCATATAAGGCAATGCTAGTAATATTCTTAAAGATAAAAGCAGTAGTGCTGCTAGTACATCTGTACCTTAATTATATTAAGCAATAATTCCACTAAAGACTTAAGGATAATAGTATAAGTAAGAAGATATAATAGGCATATAATCTAATAGCGTTGCAGCTATAATACTAAGGAAGAGGCTGCTAATGTAATTACTATAAGGCGTTTCTTAATGCCCCCCCCCCCTCCCTAGCAGCCTTATAGCTAAATAGGAATTAGAAAGGAAGTGGGAAAAATAGTGGATATAGCAGAGGTATAAGGCTTAAGTAAGAAGAGAACGGGCAAAAGTAATAGCAATAAATAAGGAACCTAACTTTAAAAGTATAAAAAAGATAGTAAGGCTTTATAATAGCCTGCTAAAGCATAAATCTACAGCCTTAGTACAGCTTTAAATAAAAAAGATAGGGCTAAATGCCTTTCTCTATAATAGACAGGTGCCTAAGGTAATATTACTAATATATTAATACTAGGGAGGAGACAAGGATATCTACTACCTTATCCTGTTATGCCTAGAACATAACTATTTAAGGCTAATCCTAGCAGTACTAATAATAAGAGACCTGCGGGAACTTAAAGCAGCGCTTAATAATAAGAAGCTAGCACTAAATATTGCAAAGTGGGTACTCTTAACTAGGTAACTTTAGTAGTATAGGTTAGTAGAGGAGCTTTGCAAGGCATGGCAGATTTATAACATTAAGGCTAAGAATAGGACTAAAGGTAATAGAAACAATAGAATAAAGGAGAAAAAGCCGGATTAAGAGGGGAGGTGCTTATAAGGGGTTTTTACTAATATACTAACCTTTTATATATAGCACAACCATACTTCTGTCATTGTCTGCAGTTCTAGGGAACTGGCAGATATCTTATACTAATGGTTAAAAACAATAAAAAACTTTATATTAAAGGCTTAGCAGGAGCTATATAAAAGAATATGGGTTTTCTCCCCTATCTTAGGGTTTTTCCTATATTAAGAAGTTAGTTGATGAACTAGTTAGTGGCTCTAGCTACCTAGTGTACATGAATAATAATAATAAGTTAGTTATTATAAAGTTATAAAAAGACTAAAAGATACATATATCCTTACTATATATATAAATATATTACAGGTAGTTAGCGATTTCTATTTATATAAGCATAGTAGTATAGGTAATACCCTATAAGATTATAGCACGCTTATTATTTTTAAGCTTAAGCTTAACATCTGCCTAAAGACATACACATTAGGTATGTCTATAAATATTAAAAACTTTTGCCTTAGCTATTATAGCAGCTAAATTTACCTATATACTTACAATACCCTAGGAATTATTAGTAGTAGATTAACTATAATTAAGTAATAAACTTACAGGCATTTAATAATAGTAGATACTATTAGTTTTCTTTTTTATTTCTTTAAATATTTTCTTGTAGAGAATACTAATTTAAGTAGGTATCTAGCAGCTAGTTAGTAATAACTAAAACAGGAAAATTATAGGGAACTAACGCCACTATACTCTTTATATTCTAGGAGTAATAAGAGCATTTTATACTATAGGCTATAATAATTAGTAATAAAATAGTAAAGTATAAGTAGTATACTTATTATTATATATCTTTCTATAGGGCTTAGGGATAATAATATACTTAAGAAAATATATAGGTTTAGTGCTATTAAGCTTTAAAAAGATCTGCTAGGTTACTACTATATAGCTATAATAATAATAAGGAATTTTTTAGACCCTAGCAGTAAGTTAACTATAGCTTAGGGGCGTAAGTATTTAAATAACATACTAACTAACTTTAAAGACAGGTATTATAATATCTAGCTTACTAGGAGCAGAAGGGAAAGTTATAAAAGAAAAGGCAGGAGATTAACTAATATAAGGTATAATAACTAGTAATTATTAGCTATAAGTAAGCAGTGTATATATAATATTAAGCATATAACTTACTAAATAAATAAGATAAAGAGGAAGATAAATATAATGTTAAAATCTATATATATATTAATAAAAGGGAAGCAATAATAACGGCTAAGCTATAAGAAAGTAAAGACATAATAGTAATAGGAGATAATATATAAGCAAATAATAATAAAGAAGAAAGGAAAAAACAGGCTAAAGAGAGGGGGGAAGAGACCTTCTTATAGCTGGATAGTTAGGCTACTAATCTGACGTGCATGCCTAGATTAATAATATTATTTATATAATTAAGCACTAAGGTGCCTAGGAGCAATTTCTTTATAAGCAGTATTAATACTATAATAAAGTAATAAGCTATAAGCTAATATAAGCAGAGTATAATAGCTTTAATAATAAAAGAAAGTCAGAAGTAAATTATAAGTAATAAGAAAAAACGGCTTTAAGTCTAGTAGGCTTAGTAATGTTATAGAGTTAATATTAAGAATAAGTATAAGCTAGAACCTAGTAAAGACCTTACTATAAGATTATTATAAGATTAAATTTACTATTAAGAAGACAGAAAGCAAGGTAGGCCTAGCGTAATACATATGTGTTTAGTAAAGTTATAATAAATAATAATATATAAGTTATATATTTAAGAAAAGAGGCTTACTAGGTTATAGTAAGGGAGTTATAAAGGAGCAGAGACTAAGGCCTAGAACTACCTATAGTAATTAAGGGTAATTACAGATAAGAAAAGGTGCTTTATTAAGAGAGTTATAAGATAAGAGTATAAGAGTATAAAGACCTACTAGGGTAAGCCATGCCCTAGCTATATATAGGTATATAAGGGGACAGGCCTTATAGAGAGATAAAGAGGCTAGTAAATATAGCATTTACATTGCTAACCCTACCTACAGCTATTTAGCTTTAAGTATGCTTAACTATAGCCTTTACTCCACTAGTAGACCTTCAACCGTGACAGATTGCTTTATTTATAATAAAAGCTATGTTTAAGTCTGTAAAGAAGGATTATAAGTTTTTATAGATATTTTCCTTATAGACTAAAGCTTTTAATTATATTTTTATAAAGCTATATTATAAGTAAGTTACTATTAATTAATTGCCTAGATTGTTTATTTAGGAAGAAGCAGTTAGACTAGGCTCTTTAGGTATAGTTATTATTATTATTCATGTACGCTAGGTAGCTAGAGCCACTAACTAGTTTATTAACTAACTTCTTAATATAGGAAAAACCCTAAGATAGGGGAGAAAACCTATATTCTTCTATATAGCTCCTGCTAAGCCTTTAATATAGAGTCTTTATTGTTTTTAACTATTAGTATAAGATATCTGCTAGTTCCTCCGGAACTGTAGATAATAACAGAAGTATGGTTATGCTTTATATAAAAGGTTAGTATATTAGTAAAAACCCCTTATAAGCACCTCCTCTCTTAATCCAGCTCTTCCTCCTTTATTTTATTATTTCTATTACCTTTAGTCTTATTCTTAGCCTTAATATTGTATATCTGCCACGCCTTGCAAAGCTCCTCTGCTAACCTATACTGCTGAAGTTGCCTAGTTAAGAGCACCTACTTTATAATATTTAGTGCCAGCTTTTTATTATTAAGTGCTACTCTAAGTTCCCGTAGGTCTCTTATTATTAGCACTACTAGGATTAGCCTTAAATGGTTATATTCTAGGTATGATAGAATAAGGTAGTAAATATCCTTATCTCCTTCCTAGTATTAATATATTAGTAATATTACCTTAGGCATCTGTCTGTTACAAAGGAAGGCATTTAGCCTTATTTTTTCTATTTAAAGCTATACTAAGGCTATAGATTTATGCTTTAGTAAGTTATTATAAAGCCTTGCTATCTTTTTTATACTCTTAAAGTTAGGTTCCTTATATACTACTATTATTTTTACCTGTTCTCTTCTTACCTAAGCCTTATACCTCTGCCATATCCACTGTTTTTCCCACTCCCTCTCTAATTCCTATCTAGCTATAAGGCTACTAGGAAGGGGGGGGAGGGCATTAGAAAACGCCTTATAGTAATTATGTTAGCGGCCTCTTCCTTAGCATTATAGCTATAATACTATTAAATTACAAGCCTATTATATCTTCTTGCCTATATTACTATCCTTAAGTCTTTAGTAAAATTATTATTTAATATAATTAAGGTACAGATCTACTAGCAGTACTACTACTTTTGTTTTTAAGAGTGTTATTAGCGTTGCCTTATATACCCCTATAACCCGCCTTAAGCATTTATTCTGTTCCCTTATAAATGCCTTTACTACCCCCTGTGCTACCCCTTCTAGCTTGCTGCGGGTGTGGTATATCCTAGCTTTATAAGCTATTATGCTTCTTATTACCTACGTATAAAGGAATTTTATACACTTTAGTTAGTATCCCTATGTAGATATAGCTAGCGCTGTAAGTGCTAACTTCTGCTATAATAATTTAGCATTTACCTTCTCTATATAGGTTAACTAATGAAGCTTCTGGTAAAACTAAACCCCTAGGAATTACGCTAATTGTGTTGGTTATATTGTTGCTCTTTTAAGTTAGATTGTTGTTATAATCGCCTGCCTCTTCCTTATAAAGTATATTAGCTTGCTCTTCCCTAGGTTAAACCTTAGCCTATACTCCTTTAACTATTTCTTATATATTCTCTAGGCTCTTTCTAGTTGTACTTTTGTTTCCTTTACTATTTTTTTATATACTATAATATTTATATACTATAATATTTATATTATCTAAGAACCCTAATGTTAATATTAATTCCACTGCTGCTAGTCTTTAATATAGTAGCATGATATAGAGCAGGAAGAGGATAGAAGACGCTAGTAACCCTTACAGAACCCCTGTAGTAACTTGGATTTCCTTAGTAATACGTCCGTTAAACGCTAATTATGCTCTCCTTTTTATCGTAAAGCCCTATGCCTATCTGGCCATTTACCCTAGTAGTCCTAACTCCTTTATAGTATGGATTAATTGTTTATAGCTAATAGTGTTAAACGCCCTAGTGATATCTAGCTATAATAATAATACTATTCCCTAGTAATACTATACTATCCTTACAACCTATTTTAGTATGCTTAGTACTACCTCTGTTAATCTGCCAGCCCTGTTGCTTATTTATATATCTAGTAGTATATAGCCTTCCTTTACTATAATAGTAATTCTCCTTATAATAGCTCCCTTAATTACTTTTCCTATTATGTTTAATAGTAATATCGGCCTTTACCCCCCTAGTCTGCCTAACTCCTTAGGGGTCTTCCTAGGTTTATATAGAACTACTACCTTTACTTGCTAGAAGGTAGCTAGATAGTATCTTAAACTATAGTATGTATTAGTAAGACGTATAAAATATAATATTAGAGCTGCTTTATATAGCTTAAGGAAACCTATTAGCAGCTTATCTAGCCCTAGGGCTTTCTAACTTACTATATTCTTTATAACTTCTTTAATTTCCTCCTCTATAAACACAGAAGCTACTTAATTATTACTATAGTATCTTATCTCTGCCTTTATCTCTAAACCTAAAGCCCTAGCTACAGATAAAGGAAAGAACCTCTCTATAAATGCCTTTGCCTTACCCTTATATATAACCTCTACTATCTCCTCCCTGCTATTATCTCTTAGCTAAGTTAGTAGTAGGACTTATTATATTTTAAGAGGAAGTCCACTCTATAGCTAGGCTTAGTGCTTTAGGGTTTAATGGCTCCCTTTAGACCTAAATAACTTATTAACTGCTTATTACTAACTACTTCTCTTCTCTTTTAAGATTATATAATTCTGTTTTCCTATAGCTTCTTTTAAGACCTATTATAATTCCTATGTTTGTTAATACTATTACTACCTATTAGCACATCTTGCCTTTACTATTACATTCTTTACCCTTTTATTCTACTAAGGCTGTGGTTTACTGTGCTTTTAAGGTTATTTAAGTGCTGCTATATTAGCTATCTCCGTAAGTTACTAGGTAAGCTATTTTATATAATTATTAATTTCCTGTTAGTTGCTTAGCAGGAGCTCTAACCCCTCCTTTCTAAGCCTGTTTAAAGCCTTTGCTATAATAAGGTTCTTATTTACTATCCTTTAACCCTAGACTAACCCTAGGCTGTTGCTTAATTCCTTGCTTATCTTAATGCTAATAAGCTAAGGCATATAGTTAGATCTAGCAATTTCTACTAGCCTAATGAATTTAATACTAATATTATAAGTAGTCTATGTATGGTTAATAGTACTATCCCTGCTACTATATTCTCTTCTTATTACCTCCCTAAACAGTATAGCTAGGCTAAGTTACTACCTTATTATAAATTCTAATATCTTATTATACCCCTAAGAGGTTTAGCTAAATCTATCCTATAAAGGGTAGTGTTAGTTAAAGTCCTCTATAAACATACTCCAGCCCTTTGCCTAGGTATTAGTAAAGTATTATAAAGGCATCTACTACTTCCTTTTATAAGCCAGGGAGTAGATATTATATACCTTTACTCTATATAGTTTAATACTATATTAATCCTCCCCTCTCCTTATAATCTAAAGTCCTATCTTAACCTTTTAATATATATAAATTACTATTTTTCTGCTATATATTACTAATATATAGTGCTCTTAAGATAGATTTAGTAGTATACTATTATAACCTCCTGGTTTTTAAATAGCTATTACCTTAGGGCTAATATTATGCCCTAACACTAAATGTACTAAATTGCTTTTCTTTTGTATATTCCAGTATATAACCTTAATTATATACTTTATTATGTGCTTTAAAGCATCCTGGTTGGGCTGGCTCTAGTATTGTTTTGCCCTCTTATTAGTTATAAAAAGGCTAGTATTATACCTTCCTCTGCTGATCTTTATTGTCCTAATTATAGCTTATAGGTTTATCTTATAGAAGGGCCCCTTAATTATATGCTCCTTCCTCTTAGCTACCTTTTTATTAGTCCCCTAGTCTCCTTTTTATAATAACCCTTACCCATAGTAGCTATTACAACCCCTAGCTAATGGCTGCGGAAGAATAGCAGCCTTATAGCATAAGCCTCCCTAGCCTGCTGCTATTTATTATTACTTACTAAGCATAGCTAAGACTATGCTAGGTATACCCCTGTATAATTCAGGCATTTCTCCTATACCTTACCTGTTAATATTAGGCAAGTCCTCTCTTTCTTAGGGTGTTTTCTAGTAGCATACCTGCTGCATCTTACTTCCTCCTTATAGTACTTAGTAATATGCCTAATCTTATAGTAGTTATAATATTACTTTAAGTGGATTATTTTATTATATAGCTTAGCATTAAAAATCTCTACTTAGTATACTATTTCCCTATAGTATAGGCGGTTTGCCGCCTTAGTACCCTTAACACTAACTACTAGTAGTGCCCTTATTGCTAATCCCTTTAGCTTCTGTACTATTATCTTTATTATGTTTAAACTATTTTCCTTTTTAATATTCTTCCTTATATCCTTAATCGCAATATAGTTCGTTAATTATATTAGGAATCCCTTAATAATCATACTAAATATCTTCCTATTTACTTCTGCCTTAGGTCTAAAGGCAACTCTTACCTAGGCCGTGTTTTCCTTTTATTTCCTCCCTGCTTTAGTAAACATAATAACTATGTCTTTACTCTATAGTTAGCGTGCTACTACTGCCTCCTTTATACTAATAGCGCTATTTACTGCCTTTATAATTTCCCTTAGTAATCTGTTCCTAACTGCCTTATTAATAGTATTTTCCTTTACTATTACTTCCTAGTAATAGCAGGCTAGTATTGCCATACTCTTTGTTTAGGCTATAGGGATTATTATCTTCTGCCCTATAACTCTATAAGCTATAATAGTTGCCTAAGTCCTTTTAACTACTAATCTAGTCCTAGGAATAGCCTTTATTGCCTCCTTAACTGCCTTTTTAACCATGGTTTTTACCTTACTATTAACTGCCTTTATAATTAAAGCCTATAGGCCTTCTATGCTAGTTCTTATTTAGGCTATTTCCCCTCCTATATTTATAGTAATTTACGTAATAGTTTTAATAAAAGCCTATACTTTTATTATTTTTACCTTTAAAATAACTTTTATTATTAATTCCTTTAGTAATTTTATTTTATTCTTTAGTTTTTCCTATACTACTATTACTTTAAGATTCTCTCCTTAAGGCTGTATTTCTTCTTAGGTAGTGCCCTGTCCTTTATTAGTTATAGATCTACGTGAAAATTCGTTAATTATTATGCCCCTTATACTACTTACTCCCCTTATATAATATGTCATTACTAGGGGGGGTAATTAATAATAAGGAATCCGATTCTATGCTTCTTTTCCGTTTTAAGCGTAATACCGTGTCGTATCCGCGGTGTTTTTAATCTTTTAGTATTTTTTCGGCTGTTTTTTTAATCCGGAAGGTTAGTTGATTAGGTATAGTTATTAAGGGGTTTATTAAGTCCTACTATATTTTCTTAAGTTAAGTATGCTTTTAAATAAGGCATAGCTTTTTTATAGCTTCTTTAAGTTCTTAGTCTAACTCGTCTTCTTTATTAGTCTATATATTAATATCTTAGATTTAGGTATACTAGGGTTTAGGCAAATAATACTAATTACTTATAGCACTATTAAAGTAAGTTTATTTTATTTTTATAGGTTCTCTTGTTTTACTTTTTAATATAAGTATAAGGGGTTCTAGCTATAGTATAATATCTTATATTATAGTTAATGGTTTCACAGGGTGTGATATGCTATAGCAATAACACAGGGAGGGGGTAACAAAGGTCTAATTTCTATTCTAGTTATAATTATCTTAAGGGGGAAAAGAGAAGGATAATATAGAAGTATAGTGTTATAGCTATAGTACTGCCCTAGGTTATATAATATAGTAATCCAGCTAATTAGGGCATATATATTACGCATATGACTTATAATTCCTAGTTACTATTATATATCCCTTTCATCCTCTAAATAAGTAATTCTAATACTTACAAACTCTTTCTTTATTAAAAAAGAGAAATCGCTCTAAAACATATAAAAATTCCGTAAAAATTAACAAATAAGTAAAAATTAATAATACTGTAGTACATAAGAAATATTACCTAAATGAATAACTTTTCCCTAGTCTAGAGCATCCTTAAAGTCCCTTAATCAATCGCGTTCGGATTTATTAAATTTAAACTCTTTATTGTGTGCTTAATTCCTTCTAAGCAGCTTTAGCTTTAATAATTAACACTGGTCTCTTTACCTAACCTTTTACTTAGATTTAAGCCTTATTCTTAGTTATAAAGGTCTTAAGACTTCTATTTAGAGAGGCTTTTATTATTACGTTAGTAAGGTTATTGTTAGTAACGCTCAGGTTATAAGTATGCTGTAGCACAAATGTAGGGGGGGGTTTAATATTTAATTTATCTATATCTTTAAGAGAGGGAAAGAAGCAGGCTATAATACAGAGGTATAGTGTTATGGCCACGTTACAGCCCCAGGTCACATGACCTATAATCCAGCTAATTAGGGTGTGTGCATTTTGCATATAACTTATAATTTCTAGTTAATACAGCGTATTCCTTCTATTATCCATACAAGCGATTCTAACACTTACAAATTCTCTCTTTATTAAAGAAGAAGAGGAATCGCTCCGAAAAAATGCCTAAAACGCCCTAAATAATTAGATATTAATAAACAAGTAGCAAAGCGAAAAAAAAACATCCTTCAAATAAATGACTTTTGTTGGTCCAGGCCGAATGGTTGTGAAGGTAAAGAGTATTGTAGGGGGGGGGGCCAAAGGGTGTAATTTCCGCGTTCAATCCTATTAAATTGGGCGCTTATAATCACATTCGAATTTATTAAATTTAAGCTCTTTATCAGGCGCTTAATTTGTTGTTAGATTTGGTAAGAAATTAGGACTTTTTCATTCTTTAGCGGCTCTAGCAGCGGCTCTTGTAGCAATTCTTGCGACAGGTCTTTTAACCCATCCTTCTACATAGATTCAGGCTTTATTCTTTATTATAAAGGTCTTAAGAGCTTTATTTAGTAAAGCTTTTATTATTACATCTGCAGGATTATTATTACTATTAATCTAGCGTATCTTAGCCACTTCCCTCCTCTTATATAACTGCCGTAAAGCTATAATATTAATTATTAGCCTTTTTTTTCCTTTGTTATCCCTAGCTTAATAATACACTCATATAGTAAGAAAGAGTTAGTGTATATAATCATTAGGATTCTTAGCTTGTTAATTTAGTTAGTAATAATATTTAGAGTAGTGCTTATTATATAGGCAATATTAATACCTTAAACTATTCTATATAGCTTAAAAGCTAATATACTTCTTATAACTCTTTTAGATTTTATTAAACTATATGTTATAATATTTCCTTTAAGGGTAAATTCAGAGGTATTATTATCCTTCCTTTTATTGCCTAGGATGATTACATAGCCTAGTTAAGAGCTAAGGTCTTTATTATTTATAAAAGAACTATTAATAAAGACATAAAAAGCGGCGTTTTTTAGTAAAAGAGATATATATTAAAGTCCATAGTCTTAATTATTAATTTACTATTAAAGTCTTTTATTAAGCCTTAAAACATCATTAGACCCTAGATGTTAGACTTAGGCGGTAACGGAAAGATTATAAGATGCTTTAGGTTAATATATTAGAGTAATATACGCTCCTTATGCTTGCTGTTTAACATATTATTATTCATGTACGCTAGGTAGCTAAAGCCACTAACTAGTTCATCAACTAACTTCTTAATATAGGAAAAACCCTAAGATAGGGGAGAAAACCCATATTCTTCCATATAGCTCCTGCTAAGCCTCTGATATAGAGTCTTTATTATTTCCAACTATTAGTATAAGATATCTGCTAGTTCCCCAGAACTACAGACAATAACAGAAGTATAGTTATGCTTTATATAAAAGGTTAGTATGTTAGTAAAAACCCCCTATAAGCACCTCCCCTCCTAGTCCGGCTCTTCCTCCTCTATCCTGTTGTTTCCGTTGCCTCTGGTCCCTTTCTTAGCCTTGTTATTACGTATCTGCTATGCCTTACCAAGCTCCTCCGCTAACCTATACTGCTAAAGTCGCCTAGTTAAAAGCACCTACTTTACGATATTTAGTGCTAGCTTCTTGTTATTAAGTGCTGCCCTGAGTTTCTGCGGATCTCTTATTATAGGCACTGCTGGAATTAGTCTTAGATGGTTATATTCTAGGCATAACAGGATAAGGTGGTAGATATCCTTATCTCCTCCCTAGCATTAGCATATTAGTGAAGTTACCTTAGGCACCTGTCTGTTATAGAGGAAGGCATTTAGCCCTATTTTTTCCGTTTAAAGCTAAACTAGGGCTGTAGATTTATACTTAAGCAGGCTATTATAAAGCTTTGCTATCTTTTTTATGCTCTTAAAGTTAGGTTCCTTGTTTATTACTATTGCTTTTGCCTGTCCTCTTCTTACCTAAGCCTTATGCCTCTGCCGGATCCACCGTTTTTCCCACTCCCTTTCTAATTCCTATCTGGCTATAAGGCTGCTAGGGAGGGGGGGGGGGGCATTAGGAAACGCCTCATAGCGATTACGTCAGCGGCCTCTTCCTTAGCATCATAGCTGCAATGCTATTAAATTACAGGCCTGCTATATCTTCTCGCCTATGCCACTATCCTTAAGTCTTTAGTAGAATTGTCATTTAATGTAATTAAGGTACAGATCCACCGGCAGTACTACTGCTTCCGTCTCTAAGAGTGTTACTAGTATCGCCTTATATGCCCCTATAACCCGCCTTAAGCATTTGTTCTATTCCCTTATAAATGCCTTTACTACCCCTTATGCTACCCCTTCTGGCTCACTATGGGTGTAGTATATCCCAGCTCTATAGGCTATTATACTTTATATTACCTGCATATAAAGGGATCTCACACACTCTAGTCAGCATCCCCACATAAACGCAGCTAGCGCCGTGAGCACTAATTTCTGCTATAACAATTTGGCATTCACCTTCTCTATATAGGTTAACTAACAAAGCTTCTAGTAAATCCAAACCCCTAGGAATCGCACTAATTGTATTAGTTGTATTGTTGCTCTACTAAGTCAAATCGTTATTATAATTGCCTGCCTCTTCCTTATAAAGTGCATTAGCTTGCTCTTTCCTAGGTTAAACCTTAGCCTATACTCCTTCAACTACTCCTTATATATTCTCT
>AFQZ01000696.1:0-27143 GCA_000222935.2 Aciculosporium take MAFF-241224 | reverse complement strand
ATAAGGAAGAGGCAGGCAATTATAACGACGATCCGACTTAGAAGTACAACAATACAACCGACGCAATCAGCGCGATTCCTAGGGGTTTAGATCCACCGGAAGCTTTATTAGTTAATACACATAAAGAAGGTAAATGCTAAGCTAGCAAGGCAGAAGTTAGCCCTTATAGCACTGGCTGTGTCTACATAGGGATGCTAACTAAAATATACAAGATCCCTTTATACACAGGTAATAAGAAGCATAATAGCATATAGAGCTAGGATATACTACACCCACAGTAAGTTAAAAGGGGTAGCACAGGGGGTAGTAAAGGCATTTATAAAGGAATAGAATAAATGCTTAAGGCGGGTTATAAGGGCATATAAGGCAACGCTAGTAACACTCTTAGAGACAGAAGCAGCAGTGCTACCAGTGGATTTATACCTTAATTACATTAAGTGACGATTCTACTAAAGACTTAAGGATAGTAGCATGGGCAAGAAAATACAATAAGCATGCAATTCGATAGCATTGCAGCTATAGCATCGAGGAAGAGGCCGCCGACGCAACCTCTATAAGGCGTTTCCTAATGCCCCCCCCCCCCTCCCTAGCGGCCTTATAGCTAGGCAGGAATTAGAGAGGGAGTGGGAAAAACAGTAAATATAGCAGAGGCATAAGGCTCAGGTGAGAAGAGGACGGGCAAAAGCAACAGCAGTAGACAAGGAACCTAATTTTAAGAGCACAAAGAAGATAGCATAGCTTTATAATAGCCTGCTTAAGCATGAATCTGCGGCCTTAGTGCAGCTCTAAACGGAAAAAATAGGGTTAAATGCCTTTCTTTATAGCAGACAGGTGCCTAAGGTAACATTGCTAATATGTTAATATTAGGGAGGAAATAAGGATATTTACCACCTTATTTTATTGTGCCCGGAATATAATTATCTAAGGCTAATCCTAGCAATACCCGCAATAAAAGACCTGAGGGAACTTAGGGCGGCGTTAAACAATAAGAAGTTTACACTAATTATTGCAAAGTAGGTGCTCTTAACTGGGCGCCTCCAGCAGTATAGGTTGGCAGAGGAGCTTTATAAGGCATGGCAAATACGTAATAGTAAGGCTAGGAAAGGGACTAAAGGTAACGGAAATAACAGAAAAGGGGAGGAGGAGCTGGATTAGGAGGGGAGGTGCTTATAGGGGGTTTCTACTAACATACTAACCTCTTATATAAAGCACAACTATACTTCTGTCATTATCTACAGTTCCCGGGGAACTGGCAGATACCGTATACTAATGGTTGAAAATAACAAAGACTCTATAGTAAAGGCTTGGCGGGAGTTATATGGAAGAATATAGGTTTTCTCCCCTGTTTCAGGGTTTTTCCTATATTAAGAAGTTAGCTGATGGACTAGATAGTGGCTCTAGCTACCTAGCGTACAATAATAATAATAATAATAATAACCACTAATTAGTAATAGTTTCACAGGGTACGATATGCTGCAGTAATAACATAGGGGGGTAACAAAGGTTTAATTTCTATATAGTTATAATTATTTAAAAGGAAAAGGGGGGGGACAATGCAAAAGTGTAGTGTTATAGCTATAGTACTGCCCTAGGTTATATAATATAGTAATCCAGCTAATTAGGGCATGCATATTATGTGTATAACCTATAATTCCCGGTTACTATTGTGTATCACTTCCATCCTCCAGACGAGCGATTCCAACAGCTACCTAGCTGCTAAGAAAGCTACTATTAATAAGAAGAAAAGGGCAAATTCTCTACTAAATTTAATATTAAATAAAGCATATAATAAAGAGTTTAAAATTAATAAATTTAAATATAATTAAAGCAATTTATTTAAGGGACTTTAAGGCAGGAATTATATTTTTTACTTTACTTTTAAATACTCTAAACTAATAAAAGTTATTTATTTAAATTCTATTTTTTATATTTTCTATATATTATAGTATTATTAATTTTTTATTATTTAGTAATTTGTATAGGTTTATTATGCATTTCTAAAGTAATTTCTCTTTTTTAATAAAAATAGAATTTATAAGTATTAAAATTACTTACTTAAATAATAAAAGGAATATATAATAGTAACTAGAAATTATAGGTTATATATATAATATATATGCTTTAATTATCTAGATTACTTATTATATAACCTAGGGCAGTACTATAGCTATAATACTATAACTTCTATATTATCCCCCTTTTTTTTTTTAAAATATAAATAATTAGACCTTTTATTACCCCCCCCCTTTTGTGCTGCAGCATAATCATACCCTGTGCTCCTAACAATAATAAAGTATAATATAAAAGGGATATTTAGCCTAATGTTATAGTCTCGCTAGAATGCTACTACAAAGCTAGTAACTTAAATAAGAATAATATTTATAGAGAAGAAGAGAAGGAAAAGATCTATTTAATTCTAGTATTCCTACCTTTATAGTTATATGTACAACTAGGGCCTAAACCGCTTACATATTGCTTATATAATGCCGTCCGCTCTCTAGCTATATAAATCTAAGCTTTAAGCTTAAATTCATTATATAGCCCTTTTCTTGCTATTTAAAGGTTCAAGTAAAGTGTTATACAGTCTCCTATACGTTTGCCCTATATATATTATTTAATTTTTGTATGCTCTTAGGCTAGTATTAACACTAACTTATTATACCTTTTAACTAAAGCTTGTTAACTTATTAACTAAATGTGGGTTACTAGCTCTCCATATTTATAACAGTTTTATAATAATATAAATTTAGTACCTAGGTTTTCCCTTCTTAACTTCTGTTTTGTTTTCTTTTATTAACCTATATGCCCTTATTAAATTCTTTATTCTGCGTCTATCTTGCTCACTATTATTGCCCCTTTCTCTTATTAATTGTCGTCTGCCCTGGTTTTTTTTTTTTTTTTCTATTATCCCTTTCCGCATATAAGTTTGATTAATTTGGCATAATTCTCAGTGTCCAGACGCTAACTATATTAGCATAAAAAGCATATCTGCTACTATAGGAGCTCTCTTTCCCCTATTCCCTTTTTACTTAATACATATATATAGTAGTCTTACTATGCTTAGCAATTTTAATAATAAGGACGCTATTAGTGTAAAGAAGCTGGAGGAGTTTCATATTCCCTATATAAACAACCTTTAAGTATATAGTAAGGCTAAGTATTTCCTAAACCCTTATAAATATACTTACTACACTTATTAGGCTTATTATAAGAGCTACTAATAGGAGAAAGGGCTCCTAGTAGTAAACCCTAAGTTATACTAAATAATTAAGAATTTATACTATCTTGCCTATAAAGGGCACTTTATTATAACCCTAGCTATTCCTACTACTTTTAGCTATAGGGCTATGTAGGCTATTTTAATGCTTAAGTTTATATTTACTAGATATTGCTTTAAGGATGCCTTAAGAGCTGCTTATATTATTATCCCTATTATTACTATTACCTTAAGCCCTCTCTTATCTATTATCCTATAGCCCCCTTATACTTCCCTTAATATTATAAAAACTCCTGCTTAATTTAAGACTACTAACTTAATATAGAAAATACATACTCTTTAGTTATTTTTAACCTAAAGTACCTTAGTTTTAAAGCAGCTCTTTATATAATATAGTGCTCTTACTAACTATAATACCCTTGCCCCTAAGATGCCTTCTTTTAGCACTATTTCTCTTACCCTTATAAAGGTACTTAGTAGCCTAAATAGTACCCCTTTTTATTTACCTTAGAATCCCTTTATACCTTTTTCTTTCTTAGTTTTATTCTTATTTTATGCCTCCTTAGTATCTACCTTTTTTATAAACTTAAGTTTACTTTTTTTATTTACTTTTAGCTACCCTAACATTATAAACTTATAAGCTAAGCACTGCTAGTAATATAAACACGCTTATAAGTATAATAAGGAGAAGAGCAAATCCTAAAAACACTAGTTTTGCTAGCTACTATGGCCCTGGTTGCAAGCCAGGCGTTTACTATGGTGTGTCGTTTTATTATGTTTATTTTATTTTATTTTTTTATTTTTTTTTAAAATGCCTTATAGCTAAATATAATTAAAAAGTCGCCCCTTGTGCGGGCCCATTATTACTATGTATATTGCCTTATTATGCCTTATACCGCTCTGGTGCTACTATATTTAAAAAACTTTTTAAGGGTTTTGATATTAGCTAAATATATCCCGCCTACTTAACTAATACATCCTATTAATTACCCTAGCCCTAGGCATTTCTTATTACTATTATTTTCTTAATCTTATATTTTGCTAATTCTAGATTATCTTTATAAAGCAGGAATATTAGGCCTAGTTTTAAATTAGCTAGCTATTATAACAAAAGTAAATTAGTAGCTACCTTCTTAATAAGGTTTATATAAAAAACCAGGTATATTCTCTATAGGATATTTAAATAAATAATAAGTAAAGTTAGCATATTTAAAACCTTATATTTTGCCTTTACTTAGTTAAGTTTTTTGTTGAAAATTAAAGGGAATTTTCAGCACTCTAGTGGTTAAGATACAGGTATCTCCTAGGTAGTCAGACAGACTTACTTTTATAGCTAATAAGATTATTTTAGTAGCTATAGGCAAGAATATTAATAACTATTAATAACTAGTATTAACCTTTTATACCTTGTTATAAGCTAATAACAGCTATAAAATACATAAAAATATAGAAATTTAAAGCATTTTTAATTGCTCTATAGCTAATAATAAGTGTATAAAAACATGACTAGTAGGTTGGCAGCTAGCTAGCTGCTAAAGCTATTAGAGGTTAAAATCTTAACCTTTAGAGGAAAATTCTGCTAATTTAAAATCCAGAAAAGCAGGGTAATAACTTAACTGCTTTCCTTTATAGAAAAGTAGGTTAACCTATAGGTTATACTAATTTGCAAATATCTTAATAACTAGAAGTCTTAGAAAAGTCTTAGGAATACTATTAAAATTAGGGAATTTATGGCTTTCTTTTTATATAATAAAAAATTTTTAAGTAAAATTTAGAAAATTAAAAAAGTTAAATGTAGGATATATTAGCACTTAGTTTATTAGGCCGTGAGTCTATTTTTTTGTTTTTATATATAAATAATTTTTATAGAAAAAGAAAAGTGGCATGTAAAGCCTAGCTAGCAGCCGTGAGGCCTAAAAAAGGTTAGTAGGTATATAAGAAAGCAATATACTTCCTTACTAGACCCGATAGCTATTACTACTACTAAATACTAGAAATTCTATAAAAATTCTATTAAAAATCTAGTATAACTTACCCTATAGATCTGGCATAAACTTTTAAGATATCTACTATTTTTAATAGGTTATAAGCCTGGAAGTAATCTATAGAGGTTAAAATACCTGATTTTATAGAGGGCAAAATAGCTGCTTTTTAATTAAGTAAAAAATGTTACGGGACAACCCATACCATCGGATCCGCATGCATACATATATAGGATCTGTCTAAGTAGCTAGTAAGACTTAAGAATAATAACAACCTTTATAGAATACACTTAATTATATAACTTAATAACAGTATATATAGGTGCGTTTAATGACCTATTTATAATAACGTTAATGACAGCTTCACGGTTGCTTCCAACCGACTACGTGACGATACCACCACGTAACACAAAACCACTACTTTTTACAAATTCCTTCTAAATTCCTAAAAAATAAAAGAAGGTCTGCGTTTCTAACTATTTAAAAGCCCTATAAATAAATTTTATAGGCAACTTAACTTATTTCATAAAGGGCCACTACTCTATAGTAAAAGACAGTTGCTTTATAAGAGTTTATTATAAAGGTTAATAAAGATTACTAGGGGGCTATAAGCCAGCAAACCAGCTATAATACTAAGCTTAAAAGGGTTATAAATAGGCAGAGTTCTGATATAATAAACCTAACCAACAATTTAAATAAATTGTCTAAAGCTGTTAGTAAATTAATAGCAGGCCAAGGTCAAGGTCAAAGCCAAGGTCAAGGTTAAGGCCAAGGTCAAGGTCAAAGTCATGCCCAAGGCCAAGGCCAAAGTTCGGATGCTAGAAAGAATGCTATAACCTCTTCTTTTAATAGTTCTATTACTAAAGAATTTAATAAGAAGGTTTATAGCTTTCCAGAGGGTGCTAAGCTAAAGGGTACTAAAAATTTTAATTAATAGAAGCAGGCCCTAGGTATTTAATTTAAAGCTTTAGGAATTCCTGATTTTCTTAAGAATTCTAACCTAGCTTTAACTCTCCTAGATTCTAATTAAGCTATAATTCTTATAGTTATAAGAGATAGCTATACTAAAGGTCCCTAAGCTGCTATAGTTTAGCAAGAAAACCCCTTAGCTGTCTATAAATCCTTAGTTAGGCAGTATTCTTATAATACAGAAATATAAAGAGGGTTATTATATAGCCAATTTTATGCCCTGAATTTCTAAAATTTTAAAGGGACATTAAAGGCTTTTAATACTGCTTTTAATAACTATTTAGCTAAATTATCTATCTCTAGAGTGTAAATTACCCTTATAGATTAAGTTAATTAGTATTTACAGTCTTTAAAAGGGACTTTTCCTTAGTAGGCTAAAAGGTAAAGATACTTTATAAGAGTAAATAGAGCTTTAAGTATTTCTAATAATACTTTAAATCTCTAGTTCTTGATAGTAGATTTATTAAAAGAATAAAGGGATAAAAGCTTTAAAGTCTTAAAAGCCTTAAATTATAAAGCATTAGGTTATAAAAATAAGAATTCTTAAGAATCTAAGGGTTCTAAACCTTTTAAAAATAAAGAAAAAGAAAAGTCTTCTCTTAAAGAGTCCTCTAATAAAGGAAATAAGGCAAGACCTAAGAAAGGTTACTAGAAAGGCAAAAAACCTTTTAAGAAGGTAGTAGAAAAAGGATTAAATGGTTCTTTTATATTAGGTAACTATAATCTCTCTAAAAAGGTATATAACCTAGAGAATAATAGTAATAGTAGCTTTAAAGCTTCTAGTTTAGAAGCCTCTTTAGAATTAGATATAAAAGAGAAAATAACCACTTCTAAGGTTATTTTAAAAGCTATAAATTATAGCTATAGTTATAAAGACATAAGGCATGCTTTACTTTATAATACTAGTTTTATAGTATATTTAGTAAATTCTAAAGAGAATTTAAGTAACTATATCCCTTATAAAAAGGGAGAAGCTAAGCCTATTATAACTACTAAAGGGAAAATCTACCCTAAGGGCTATAGTAATACTAAATTCCAGGTGCTTTGTAACTTAAAACCTGAAAAATATAGGACTTTTACTCTAAAAGGGGCCCTATATTTCCCTAGGCTAGATATTAATATTTATAGTAGTTTAAAACACTATACTTTAAAGGGTTATATTATAAAGAATAACCTATACCTTATAGATAGGTTCTGTATTAGTATCTTAAACTATAAGAAATATAGTTTTTTCTTTAAACTTTAGGGCTAGTATATACCTATATTATAGGATAATAATAGTAATAGTAGCTACTACTTTAACTATTTTATTTATTAAGCTAGCCACCCTATAGAGATTTAGATACCCTTTAAAGAGCCTATTTAGGGTCTTAATACTAAGGATTTTAGGGATTTAAAGGGGGATTCCCCTATAGCCCCTTTTCCTATAAAGCCTATAGTCCTAAGCTAGGTCCCCTAAAGGAAGCCCCCTAAGAAACAGGAATTAAGCTTAGAAGAGCTATTAAAGCCCCTTTTGAGCCTCTAAGGCCTAATAGGGGGCTAGGGGAGGAGGCCCTATACCTTTCTCTTTATCCCATAAGGATTTATAAATAAATCCTTAAGACCCTTATTAAAAGCTATTAAAATTAGCTAAAATTTAGCATATCTAATTAGGGCACATAGGGCTTGCATTACTAAAGAAAACAGCCCTAATTACTAAAGGAATCCCTGATTTTTTAGAGGTAATAAGTTAGGATTTTAGGTGCTTAGCTTGTAATTTAGCTAAGATTACTAAAAGACCTAGTAAACAACCTATTCCTAACCCCCCTAAGTCTCTAGATTGTATAAAGGGGGATACCTTAAAAATTAGTTTATTACCCTATAATAAGCAGTTAGTAAGTCTTATTTTAGTAAATAAAAAAAGTCGCTATAAATAGTGCTTTTTAATAGCTAATAAGGAAGGTAATACTGTTTTTATAGTATTAAAGGGATTTTTTAAAGGGCTTAAAAACCAGTATGGCACTTACCCTAAGCACTTCTACTTTAACAGGGAATTAGAGGTTGATTCTAATAGCTAAAATTAGCTAGTAAAGAAGGGAATTAAATTCATAACTTCTAGCCCCTATATCTATAAGCAAAATGGGCTAGCTAAGCGTTCTATATATACTATTATGGATAGATTATAGGCCACCCTATAGTGGGCAGGCTTACCTCTCTATTTATAGTGCTTTACCCTCCTTGCTATTATTAATTTAATAAATATAATAGCAAATAGCACTAAATCTAAGAGCCTAGCTTAAATACTTTTTAAGGAATTTAATTACCCTATAGAGGATAATTTTAGCTTTATTAAAGCTATAGGATTATATTATTAGGTCCTAATTCCTATAGAAAAAAGGGTAAAAGCTTAAAAGCTAGCTCTTAGGACTATCTCTAGAAGGTTACTCTTAACCTTAGGTTTAAAAACCTACCTTATTTATATTTCTTTTAAAAACTTAGTATTTAAAACTAGTTTTTTAAAGATTATAAAGCCTATAGGACTTATATCTAGGGGCCTACCTAGATATCCTATAGGGGCTTTAGAAGGGGAATTTATCTTAAAACCCTCTAACTAGAATAATCCTTTAGAAGGAGAAAGCTAAAATTATAAAAGCTAAAATCATAATTCTAACCTTATTATAAAGGATTTTCTATAAGAGGATTACCCTAAACCTTAGGATTAAATCGTTACCCTAGAGCCAGAACCAGAATCAGAGCCAGCTACAGTCCTAAAGCTAGATATTTTAGAAAATGCCTCTTCTAAAGATAACTCAGATAAAATAGATATTAATATAGCACTCTTAATAAAAGAGATTTGCTATAATGCCTAACAGAAGCTAAAGAATAATTAGCCTACCCTAGACCCTAAATCTTAAAAGCAAGCCTTAAAAAGTCTATAAAAAAGGAATAGCTTAAAGCTATATATAGTAAATTTAAACAGCTATTATAGTCCAAAACCTTTGACTTTATAGGTATTAACTAAGTCCCTAGAGGTTACAAAATCCTAAAGAATAGGCTAGTTTTAAAGCTTAAGAAGGATAAAGAAAATAATCCTTTAAAGTATAAAGCTAGGCTAGTAGCTAAGGGTTTTATACAAATAAAAGGTTTAAATTATATAAAAACCTTTACTATAACTAATATTCCCCCTAGCTAGCGGATTTTACTAGCCCTAGCTGCTTAGCATAACTAGGAAGTTAAATAAGTTAATTTTATAAGTGCTTTTCTAAATAGTACCCTAAAGGAATTAATTTATATATAAATTCTAAAGAGATTTACTGAATTTATAGAGGCTAACCCCTCCTTAGTTAATATAGCTAAGAAGTATAGTTATAAGGCTTTTATAAATTAAGTAATTATACTAAGAAAGTCCTTATATAGTCTAAGGTAAAGCTTTAGAGAGTAGCAGTAAGCACTAACCTTAGTGCTTAAATCCCTTAGATTTAGCCCCCTAGTGTCAGACCTAGCTATATTTTATAACCAGGACTTTAAGACTTTTATTATAACGTATATTAATAATTGTCTCCTTATAGGGCCTAATCTACCCTATATTCAGAAGCTTAAAAAGCAGATGTATAAGACCTATCCTATAGAAGATAAAGGGCCTGTAGAATTTTTCCTAGGGGTTTAAATTCTTTGAAATAAAAGGGATAAAATCATCTAAATTTACTAATCCTAGTATATTTCAGAAGCCCTAGAGAGGTTTAGTTTTCTAGATTATAAACCTATTGGAATTCCTATGCAACTAGGGGTCTTAAATCCCTAGCTTTTAAAGCCTTTTATAGCTAAAGACATAAAGCTATACCAGAGCATAATAGGTACTATAATATACCTTATGCTACTTATAAAACCAGAAATAGCTTTTACCCTATAATGGCTATTAACAGCCCTAGCTATACCTTATATAAAGCACCTAAATATAGCTAAAAGTCTGCTTAGGTATCTATCTAGCACTTAAAAACTAGCTATATCTTATAAGGGTCCCTTATTAAAAGCTAGTAAATCCAGTATATCAGATATATTACTTAGATTTTGCAATAGTAATTTTACAGGAGATAAAAGGTCTTTTAAATCTACTTATATATATCTTTATAAGCTAGCTAGGGGCCTTATAAGCTAAAGGTCTAAAAAGGCTTTTACTATAGCTTTATTAACTACGGAAGCTAAATCTAATGTAATTTGTAAGGCTTTTTAAGAATTAAAGTAGCTAGAAGGGATATTTATAGAGCTTAAAATGCCTTTAAACCCTCCTATTTAACTTTATTATAATAACTAAAGTGCTATAAAAACAGCTTATAATCCCGCTCTTTATAGCTATATAAAGCATACCCTGCTGAAATTCTACTATAACCGGCAGCTTATATCCTCTGGATTAGCTAAAATATAATATCTCAATACAAAGAAAATGCCAGCTAATGGATTAACTAAGCCTTTAACTATTTCTATTTATAAGGCTTTTATAGAGCTTATAGGGCTAGGGGCCTTATAATTATCTATCTAGTTATGCAACATTCTTATTAAAAAGGCGGCCTTTTAAGGTCACTAAAAACACACGTAAAATTCAGAAATTTACAAAAATAAACCATGCCTTTAACAGGCCCTTTTTTAGTAAATTGTACGCTAATAATAGCGTTTTTTTAACTACCCTATAGCCCCGAAGCAGGGCTATATTCTCTGTACCTTTGAAATTTTAAATTAGATTATTTAGAGTTCTGTTAAATCGTTTTGCACAACCTTTCCTTTTAATCTCTAAGACTTCTTTAAAGGGGGTGTTGAAAATTACAGTGAATTTTTAGCACTATAGTAGTTAAGATACAGGTATCTCCTAGGTGGTTAGACAGACCCACCTTTATAGCTAATAAGATTATTTTAGCAGCTATAGGTAAGAATATTAATAACTATTAACAACTAGTATTAACCTTTTACACCTTATTATAAGCTAATAACAGCTGTAAAATGCATACAAATATAGAAATTTAAAGTATCTTTAATTGCCCTATAGCTAATAATAAGTGTACGAAAACGCAACCAGCAGGTTAGTAGCTGGCTAGCTGCTAAAGCTACTAGAGGTTAAAATCTTAACCTTTAGAGGAAAATTCTGCTAATTTAGAATCCGGAAAAGTAGGGCAATAACTTAACCGCTTTCCTTTATAGGAAAGTAGGTTAACCTATAGGTTATACTAATTTATAGATATATTAATAACTAGAGGTCTTAGAAAAGTCTTAGGAATACTATTAGAATCAGGGAATTTAGGGCTTTCTTTTTATATAATAAAAAATTTTTTAGGAGAAATTTAGAAAATTAGAAAAGTTAAATGTAGGACATATTAGCACTTAGTTTATTAGGCCGTAAGTTTATTTTTTTGTTTTTATATATAAATAATTTTTATAGAAAAAGAAAAGTAGTATATAAAGCCTAGCTAGTGGTCATAAGGCTTAAAAAAGGTTGGTGGGTATATAAGGAGGCTATATATACTTCCTTACTAGACCTGACAGCTATTGCCACTGCTAGACACTAGAAATTCTATAAAAATTCTATTAAAAATCCAGTATAACTTGCCCTATAGATCCGGCGTAAACTTCCAAGATACCTACTATTTTCAATATATATATATAAGGGAATAGGCCTTATAGAGAGATAGAAAGGCTAGTAAATATAATATTTATATTACTAACCCTACCTGCAGCTATTTAGCTTTAAGTATGCTTAACTATAGCCTTTACTCTACTAATAAACCTTTAACTATAATAGAATATTTACTTTTTCTTATAGGGATAATAAACCATTAGCTTAGTAGAAATATTAACCTAAAGAATAAATATATAAGTAAGCAGCTATATTAATATAGTAACTATACAAATATTAAATAAACTTAATAAAAATAAAAGCAGCTTTAGCAATAATAGCTTAAGATATTATACTATAGCTAGAACCCTTTATACTTATAGTAAAAAGTAAAATAAAAAAACCTATAAAAATAAGATAAACTTACCTTAATAGCACTATAAGTAATTAGTATTATTAGCCTAAACCCTAGCATACTTAAATTTAAGATATTAATATATAGGCTAATAAAGAAAAAGAGTTAAATTAAAAACTTAAGAAAGCTATAAAAAAGCTATACCTTATTTAAAAGCATATATAACTCAAGAAAATACAGTAGGACTTAATAAACCCCTTAGTAACTATACTAAAAAAGCCTAGTTTAATTACTTTTTTTTAAATAAATACTCTAAGTAACTAATTAATAGTAACTTACCTATAACATAGCCTTATAAAAGCATAATTAAAAGCCCTAGTTTATAAGAGAAATAGCTATAAAAACTTATAATCCTTCCTTATAAACTTAAACATAGCTTTTATTATAAATAAAGCAACCTTTATAAATAACTTAACTAAGGTTGCTTATATTAGCAGCTGCTTAGTAAAGAAAGTAAAGTAATAATAAAATAAGTATATAGCTATAAATAATATTATAAACTTTAATAGTTATAGCTAGAAGGACTTTATTATATAACTAAAGAATAGAGTAATAAATAAGAACGCATACTATTTAAAAGTAATAAAGTTACTACTAAAGTTATAATAATAAGATAATTAGCTATTTATAGTATTTATTAAGATTTAGGGAAAAATAAAGGGAAAGTTACCTAAAGATATCCCTAAGAGAATCTAGATTTATATGTTTATTAATAGCTTAAACTATATAATAAAAAAGCAGGTCCTTAGCTAAGAGTTCCCTAAGTCTTAAGTATATTTTATTAAATAAGGTTATAAGGTAGAAGTAGCTACTAAGGGGTATAATAAGAAACCCTATCCCTATAGAAAATAAGCTAGGTTAATATTATTATTAAAAAATAAGTAAGGATTAAGTAGTAAAAGAGAGATAACCTAGGGCTAGCAATCTTATTCCTGTTTTAAATATAAAAAATATAGCTATATTACTTCTTATTATAAAGCACTTAATTATAAGACATGCGGATTAAATAAGCATATAATAAGTTTATACTATAATAACTGTTACGTGGTGGTATCGTCATGTAGTTGGTTGGAAGCAACCGTGAAGCTGTTATTAACATTATTATAAACTGGTTATTAAACGTACCTATATATACTATTATTAAGTCATATAGTTAAGTGCATTCTGTAAGATTGTTATTATTTTTCTAAGTCTTACTAGCTGCATAACGAATCTGTCCTATATAGGTAGGGATCTAATATTACGGATTATTCCGTAATAAGTGCCCCTCCCTTAAAGATAACTGTCCTGGTTATTCTCTGAATCTATTTAAGCTAGTATTAATATATATAAAGAAAACTTTTATTAGTAAAAAGAAAGCAATTTAATCTATAAAGTATCCTCCCTATATTAGTCTAGTTACAGCTAATCTACCGGAAACATAGCTTAATAACTATAAATAACCTAATAATAACCACTTATAAAATTTAAAGACAAATAAACATCTTAGTCTAAGCAAAATAAACTATAATAAAAGGAAATTTAATCTAGGTAGCATAAACCTGTTAATTACAATTAAATCTATCCTAGTTATATCTAAATATCTACTTCTTAAAGTCCTTATTTGTATAAGCCTTATAAATTTATACTATAAACTGTTAATAAAGATATAGATTACAGAACGTCTCTATCCACTTATATTATTATAGCTATAAGTAGCTTATTAGAAAGTAACTATTATTACTAGCAACCTCTAGTTATATGCTTCTAGGAATCGCTATATTATAAGTAATTCTCTTGTCCATAGTATTATAGTTATATTATAATAATACTCCTAACTTTAGACTATAGTAATAACTTACATAAGAGGATAGAAAAGACTTAGGTTAAACCAGAAATAAAAACATTATACCTCTAAAGCCCTAGTAGACTAATAAAGGGAAGCTATATAAAGGGAAAAGAGTTAGGCTATAAGAAAAGAGGCTCTCCTCTTAGATATAAGAGAGATAGCCTATACCCTTCTTTAAGGTATATTAGATATCTTAAGTTATCCTCTGCTTTTAACCTTATATATAAAGGTCCTTTGTGCGTTTAAACTAGGCATGTTAAAGGTTATTCCATAAAGGTTATTAGGGCATTGTTACTTTTAGGTAAAAGACAGCTACTAGCCATGCTATCTTATCCTTACTAGAGGTAAAATTTTCCTATATCTAAGCTATATAATATAATAACTATAAGGAAAGCAATAGTCCTCTAAATATAACTTTTCCTATAATTAATCTATTTGCTAAGATGCCCTTTATAATACAGCTAAACCTTTAATCTAAGCTATACGTTTTATAATCAAATAGTAATCAGCCTAGAGCCACGCGATTTTTAGGGACTGCTTCTAATATTAGATAGCTTAATATATTAGTAAAATTTTAGTCCTTATGCTACTATATAAGGGTCTGCTATTTGTCTAATATCTTAGCTAATTCCGCGTTCTTAGTTATAGATTCTGTTATTGTTTTCTGCCTTTTTATAGTACTGCTAATATAGTGCTTATTTTTAGAAGGTATCTTTTGTTTTGCCTTTTTTAGTAATAACTTAGACAAGCTTATATTTAATATAGTTGCCTTTATTACTTCTATAGCTAACCTTATTCTTTTACTAGCTAGTGAATTTAGTTTAACTAGGCTGGTTAGCTTCTTACTTTTTATAAAGAAGGTTATCTTCCTAGCTATAGATTCTAGTAAAGGCGTTTAAGGAGTAGGCCTAATAGTTTTTATATTTCTAGCCTTATTCTCTAGTATTACTACTTTAGCTAAGGTTATTATAATATACTTATTAATAATTTTAAGACTAGCTTTTATTATATTAAAAGCCTTTTTATAAACCTTAATATTTTCTTTAATTATATTAGTTCTATTTTTAAGTTTATTAATTTACATATTAATAGCTTAGTTTAATAACTTTAGCTTTATCTCTTTTAAAATAGTCTTTTTAGCTGCTACTTTACTTATTAGCTTATATTATTTAGCTAAACCTTAGATTAGATTCTTTTAGTCTGCTAGTTCCTTCCTTAGTATGTTAATATCCTATTAAGTAGTTACGGTTCTATGCTCTTTACTAGCATTAATAATTACTTATTAAAAACCCATGCTTAAGAGATTAACCTATTCTATAGTAGCTAGGGCCCTAGCTATAAAGCTATTAATACCTCCTAACTTATTATAGTATCTAGCTATAAGCACTTTCTCTTTTAATAGTAATCCTAGTTACTACTCTCTAGATCTGGCTTAGTTATTTATTTATTTATTATTAAGAAAACATACTATAGCCTGCTTAATATAGTGTTTAACATTTTAAATAACTAGGGTATTGGCTAGGCATTTGGTTTTCTTTCAACTGTCTTTATTAGTTACTAGAATTAAGTCCTTTATAAAGAAAATTTATTATACTACTTTAATTTACATTATATACATAGGGTCCGTCTTTATAATAAAGAATCTGTTTTTATTAATTTATACCCCCTAAGCCGTAAAATCTTTAAAGCAGGTGTAGATAGCATTTATTACACTTTATATGCTATCTCTAGCTTAATGTTATTATATTCTAAAAGGCTTTAGTCCTATATTACCTTCTATAGATAAATTTATCTCTTAGTGCTAATAGTATTTATTTATATAACTAAAACAGCAAATCAGCTTATTAAAGTCTAGTTCCTTTAGTCTATTCTATATTTTTTATATAATTATAAGAGGATCTTAACTTAGACTACTAGTAGGGATCTCTTTTATTATAAGGGTATTAGTAATTATCTTACTCTTTTTTATATTCTAAAGGCACTTTACTATTATTTATCCTCTAGAGCTAAATATCTCTCTAGATATATTAATATTAAAAACATTATTCTTATAGTTTATATCTATACTAAAGTTCTTATTCTTATTCTTATTCTAGGCTATAGTCTTTATATAGTATTTATAAGCGTTTATTAGGTTAGTATATGCCTTCTTTCTCTGCTTATGTTCTTATAAGGCCTTAGCTATTTAATTATAAATAATAGAAATAGCATCCCTAGCTACTCTTATTAGGTTTTCTTTTAAAGATAGCTTCACTAATTTAGTCCTTATTATTTGCTTTTTTCTATAAAATAGTAAAAACTTAACTAAAATATTAGGATTAAAATCCTTTATATAAAACTTAACCTTTATGTCTCTTATAATATATATTAAAATTATTTAAGAAAGAGTAATAAAAGTTAAAGAATAAAATAAAATAAAAGAATAACTTAAAGTATATAATAGTTAAAATTAAGAAATAAAAGGTTAAAAAATAAAGAAAAACTAGGAAATTTATAGTGTTAGAAAGTGCAGATAAGAGGTTAAGTAAAAAGTAAAGTGAAATTATAAGTGGTATTATAGGAAAAATAGAGTTATATGTTTCTAGCTATAGTGATTATATAGGGTCCTATAGGATGTTAGATTTTGCTAACCTTAAGGCATTATTAGTACTCCTACCTTATAAGCCCCTTTTTCTTATACTTCTTATTTTAGTTAATTAAATGCTTCTTTAGATATTTATTTATTAACTTTAATATATTTACCTTTATCTTGCTTTTATTAATTTACTAGTTATTTTTAGTAGTATATCCTTTTTATCTTATAAGGTAAGCTACCTTAAGGCTTTATTCCTTAATACAGTAGATTTTTACCTTATATAAGATAATCTGCTTAATCTCCTAGTCATTAGCTTTACTGCTCTCTTTTAAATTAATTAGTAAAGGGAGTGTTTCTTTTCTACTAAAGGGATCTTTACTTTAGTATAGTTTTTATATATATATAATTAATACTACTAGATATACCCTTAAGGTTAATAGAAATTTAAGTTAATATAATAAAGGATTTACCTTTTTAAGAACCTTATATAGTCCTGCTCTCTATAGTAACTACTTTTTCTTTAGCTTTTTTAAAAGTTAGTATTCTTTATATAATTATAAGTATACTATATCTCTAATATTAATATCTACTAGGTTATATTAGGAATTATATTTAATTTTAGATAGTATAGTAGTAGTAGTTATTATAAGTTAAGCCTCTCTTTAATAAAGCTTATAAAGTGCTTTTAAGTTCTCTTCCCCTAGCTATAAGTTAGAAATTACTTACTCTAAGAGAAGGTTAATAAGATCTAGCGGTTTAAGCCTATATAATAGCTTATTAAGCAACTAGTTAATAGCTATAGTTACTATATTATTAAGATAATGCTATAACACTAAAAGGATTAATACCTATAGTACTATTAGATTTATTATAATATAATAGCAAATAGCTATTATTACTATTTAATTTTTCTATTTAGCTGCTCTATCTGTTATAAGTAATAGGCAGTTATTATTAGAAATTTAACTCCTAGCTTAGTAAATATAGCCTGCTAAACCTTAGAAATGAATTTAGGGTCCCTATTACTAACTATTTACCTTAGTAGTCCTTAGTTTATAATATACAGAGCTTAAAGAAGCAGTTCTACTTATATAAATACTAAATATATTATATTCCCTAGGATTAAGAGGGTTTTCTTACTAAATAAATAGTTTACTAGGTAAAGGAAATTATACTTTAAGTATCCTTTTATAGCCTATATAGTGTTTACTAAGTCCACCTTTAGTATATTAGTAATAAAGTCCAGAGAAATCATATAAAATAGCATTAGTTCTAACTATAAAGGTCTTATTTCTCTAGTTATTTTATCTCTTAAAATAGAGTTTTTCTAATAAGTTATATAGTATGCTATATACTCCAGGATTTGCTTAGATATCTTTAGAAAACAGACGCTATATACACCTTTTATTATTCTGCTAATTCCAAAGTAATAATAGTTATTATACACAGTCCTTAGCATAGTTTTAATATAGCTGCTTAAAATATACAGTTATTTAAGCCCTTCTCTATCCTTATAATAAAGTAGGCCCTTATCCTAGCTATAAAGTAAAATTTGCAGTTAGTTCTGTTTTCACTTTAGCTGCTTTTGCCAGAAATCCTTAATACTCTTAATTATCTAATAATATTATAGGTTAAATTTATACCCTACTAATATCTTCTTTTTTAATAAGTTATTTATTATAGCCACTACCTAATAGTTCTAACAGAAGTATATATAAGCATTTAATTTATTATATATACTATAGTTTGCTGCCTCTTAGTAGCTAACCTCTACTAGAAGTTATAATAAGGCATTAAGTATAATATTAAGACCTCCTAGTATATAGGTTACTTATAATTTAAACTATAACAGATAATTTACTACCTTAGCTAATTTTAAGTTAGCCTTATTAAGGTCTATTATAGCTAAAGAAGTATATTTAATAATTTCTTTAGCAGGTATATAGTTGGTTAGGATATTAACTAAATAATAATTATATTAAGCTATTTTTTATAGTTTCCGTATTACCTAAGTAATTATAGCTACCTTTGCCTCTATTAATTTATACTACTTCTTAGCTATAGATATTAAATAAAAGAGAAAAAGAATTAGGCAAAGTTTTATAGCTATAATATCCTTACTAAGTATACTTTTTTTATCTTAATTCTTATATAGTTAGAAAGTATATAAACTAAAACCTTTTTTATAAGCATTAATCTTAAAAAATAATAGTTACTCTAAATTATAATACTATAGTAGTATTTTCTTATAAAGTATAGTTTTTAGTACTTTAAAGGCTACTTTTTTATCTTTTATAGGGATAAAGGATTTTTCTTATACCTTTCTCTTATATACCTACTTTAAAGCTCCTACTAGTAACTTATTATATTTATAAAGTTTACATATAAGTGCTATCTTTTAAGTTTATAGTAATCAGATTTATAAGTTAAACTAAGGGATTCTTGCTCTTAAGAATCCTACTATACTAATAAAGGTTTCTAAGGTTAATAAGTTATAAGGAATTTCTATCTACTAGAACAACTTAATCCTGTTATTTATATTAATAATTCCATTAGTATTAACTATAAATCTAAGAAGTTAAATTAAATAATATTTAATAAAAGACTTAGTTACTATAATATATACCTTGTTTTTCTTTAGAACTTTTAAGACTATCTTAAGGTGTTTAAGATAATCCTTAAGGGTATCAGAAAAAATAATATTATTATTAATATAGATGCAAATAAAACTTTAGTATAGTTAGAAAATGCAATTTATAAATTATTATATAAAAGCCAGCAAATTCTTATACCTTATTAACGCAACTTACAATGCTTTTAGCCCTCTTTTAAAGATTACTACTATATGATTCTAGTATTCCTCTTATACTAAAAGCTAGTAAAAAAAACCTATAGCATTAAAAATTAATTTCTACTTTTTACTATAAGTATTTTATATAATATTACCTTAGTTTAGTAACAGATATATATCCAGCATAATAATATTATTAAGAGGTTTAGTATTTAAAATAACTTAGCCTTTCTTAGTCTTCTCTGCATCTCTCTAGATAATAAAACCAGAGCAGGCTATAAATACTAGCTTTATTAACTAAAACATCCTACTTACTAGGTATATAATATTATAGACTTTAGCAAATTTCTCCTAGTTTCTATACTTAAGAGGGTACTTTCTTACTAGCTTAACCTGGTTCTACTAGCTATTAATAAAGTTAACTTTTATCTTATCTTCTTTTAGTATTAGTATCACTCCTTTATTATAATAAATATTATACTTATTAGTTAGATCCTATAACTTAGTGGCTGCTTTTGGATTAATGTTAGTAATTTGCACTCTAAACTTATTCTTAATAAAAGGTATATCCTTTAGGTAAGATACTTTATATAATAAAATACCTCTGTTAATAACTTTAAAATCTAGGTTATTATTAAATTTTTCTAGACTTTCTTTTATCTTTTCTGTCTTAATATCTTTACTAAAAAATACTATGTACTAGTAGACATTTAGAATAGTAAAATTTAAATTAAGGCTTATAGCTGCCTTAAGTTAACTTACCTTACTATTTTGCTTAATCTATATAGCCCTATTAGAGTTATTTACTATTAGTATTCTTTTCTCCTTTCTCTAGTTAAGAATATTATTTAGGAAGATAGAATTAGATAATATAATATAGTAAATACTAGTTTTCTCTCTACTAGGGAGATTCTTTTATATTACTAGCACCTAATATATTAAGTTTAGTAGAATTATAATATTATATACTACTATTACCTGTTAAGCTAGTATATAGTAAGCATCTTAAAATATCTATTCTAGTACTATTATGTTATATACTAACTTAAAAACCAACCTTAGATTAACAAAATTAATTTTTACTTTAAAGCTATAAAGGAAACTTATACTAATTAATAATTTTAGTCCTAAATTTAGCATAATATCTATAGTTACTATAAAGTAACCTTAGATGTTTTTTTCTCTTATGATTCCTAGAATATAGAAGTTAAAAGTAGCCCTTTCTATAATAATAAAGGCTAAAGCTATTCCTATCACTAGTTTTAGGTCTTACTTTTCCTATTTTATATTTATCTTATGTTACTAGAACTACTATTTATTAGCTAGAATTAATAATATTCTAGTGTTTATATAGATTATATAGTTAGGTCCCTTATTATAAAATTAAATTAGCATTTTAAGGAAGGTATTTATCTACTTCCTTCCTTTAATATTAATTTCCTATAGTCTGGATACTACCTTAATTACCTAGTCTTCTTATAAACCTCCTGTTAAAATTAGCTTATTTAAACTCTAAGTTACTATGTTTTATATAATATTAACTTTAGTTATAAAAGCCTTAATAATTTTCTTCTTTTCCTTAGGCTTCTCTTGCCTTCTTCTATTAGAATCCTTTATTTTACTAGTTTTTACAGTTAAAAAGGTAGGATTCTCCTAGTTTAAGTCTCTTTCCTCTGCTATATAAAAAGCACTAATAAAATTAGATTTAACCTTGCCTTCTTTAGAATTATAGTTAAACATTAGGTGTGCTTTACTACCTTTTATAGTAAAGTATATATTTATAAAGTTAGACTTATTATATTTATTATTCTCTAATAAACTTCCTTTTTTAGCTAAATAGTATCTAAAGTCTGCTAAATACTACTCCTACTCTTTAGCATTAGAATTATTATTTAAAACTATAACTTTATAGGGTTTCTAGTTTAGATGCTTTTATTACCTAAATTATCTTAAGTAAAATTAATCCCCTTAGTAAGGGTTTTATTACTCTTTAAATTAATTTCCTTTTTAATCTTCTTTTTCCAAGGATTTCTTTTTTCCTTTATTATTTCCTTAAGATTTATTTTCTTAGCTATAGGCCCTACCTTTTTTAGTTTAAGAGTCTGCTTCTTTCTTTATAAGGTCCTCTTTTCTAACTTCTAGTTAGTATAGTTTATTATTATTATACTACTAGGACCTTTAAGGTTAATTCTAGTCCTATTATAGTTTATTTTAATAAACCTATTTCTAGTATAGGACTAGTAGCCTTCTTTAGTCTCATTAATTATAATCCCTTAGGCTACATAATCTCTTTCTAATATGTATATAATAAGGATGTTATTATTAAAAGTTATCTTATTAAAAACAGTTTTCTCTTCTTTAGTTATAGTCCTTATAATAGTAATTTTAATAGGCCTCTACTCTTTTACCCTTAGATTTATTTAAGTCTAAGGATTTATTATTATAAAGGTAAGCTTTTATTATTTCTTTAGTTTTTTTCTAGTAATAGGACTTTTATTACTTCTTTATTTCTTAATATAAATTATAGTGTTTTCTGTTTATTATATTAAGGTATTTATTATACTTTATGCCCTTAGTTAAATCTAGGTATAGCTTCTTTAGCTTAGGATATAATTTTATTTTAAAGCACACTAAAAGCTGCAGATTTATTATTTTTTTATTTACTCTAGTATACTAAAAGATTTAAGCTATAAAGTCCTAAATAAAAATACTATTTATAACATTTTTTTAGATATACTTAGCCTGCTTAAGTTTTATTACTATATTCTCTATCCTTATATAGAATTCTTCTTATACTACCTTAATAATACTATTAATACTAGTAAAAATCTATTTCTTTTTAGATTTATCTAAGTATTATTAGTACTAGGTTATTACTTCTCCTTAAAATAGTTACTAAATATTATAAAGTAATACCTTCTCTGGTTTAGTAGTGCTCTAAATAAGTGTTTTTTTACTATTTAAATTTAAAGCTTAGGGTCTAAAAAAATAGCGGTTTTTTCTTTATAAGAAATAAACTTATTACCTATGTTTACTATATCTGGTTTTAGGTTTAAAAGTCTAATATTTTAGATCTTTTAGGTTAAACTTACTAACCCTTTCTCTTTAAGTGCCCTTTTAGGCTTTAGGTCTTATTCTAGGTTATGTCCTAGTTAGAAGGTATTATATTTCTAGTATCCTAGTATTTAGCTTAGCTAGTTATTATAAGGCTTTTTAGTATAATAGTAACTATTTTTATAACCACCTACTTTATTACTATAACTATTTACTTTATAGCTATATTTACTTTCTTATTATAAAAAAGTTAAAGGTAGATTTATATATTACTTTATATTACTGTTTTTAGAAGGTCCTTTTATATACCTATTACCTTAATATATAAGTAAATATAGTAATATCTAGGAGTATTATTATTATTAAGCACTAGTATAATATATCTTTCTTTATTTATAATCTTTATACTCCTTAAAGTCTTATCCTTACTACTAGTATTTTATTATTAATAAAGCATAGTTTTATACATTCTTTAATAAAAGACCTTATTAAGATACTAATATTATTACTTAAGGATTTAGTAGAGTGCCTTCTTATTTAATATTTAATAGACTAAAGGTTTATATATCCTTAGAGGGAAAACCTTCTTAGGGTACTAATATTATTACCTAAGGAATTAATAAAGCGCTTTCTTATTTAGTAGTTACTTAATATTATAAAAATCCTGCTTATTATAAAGACTTATATTTCTTTATAAGGGAAAACCGTTAAGTATAGGTTAAAACTATATAAGGTAGGTTAAAAGAGGTCCTAGTATTATTATAATAACTTATATATCTAAACTCCTATTATAATTTAGGTAAATTTTAATTATATAGTAAGAGGTCTATTACTTCTAGTTAGTATAGTTTATTAGTACTAATATATCCTTATATAATCCTTATTACTTCTTTTAAGTTACTTATCTTAATTAAGTAGTTTTAAGACTTTATTAGCTTAGGTATTATACTTATTATTTTATCTCTTTACTAACTAGAGTTCTAGCTAATTTACTTTAATAAAGTAGGTTTAGTCTGCTAAGGGTTTAGCTACTAAGTTATATTATCTTCTATTATTATTAGTTTAAATAGTTCTTATATAATTAGTACTATATTTAACTACTAGTCCTAGTAACCTGCCTATATCTAGTTTATAAAGACTATTAAAATTCTGTTTAACTCCTTTATTTATAATATAAGGCTAACTAGTATATTTAAGATGCTATCTTAGGTTTTTATTATTTATTATTAAAAGTTAGTTTTTATAGAGTAAGCAAGGTTTTTTTTAATTTATCTTTATAACTTTTATATTACCTTTATTACTTTATATACTTTTTTTTATATTTTAGCTGCTTTTTTAATACTTTATAGGATTTTATAAGCTAAGGTTTTACTAATAGTATTTTTAGTTTTAGGTTTTAGCTTATGCCTTATTATAATATTAAATAGTTCCTTAGTATTTATTAATTCCTAGAGTATTTATCTCCTCTTACTAGTTCTAGGGGGTTATAAGTCCTTAAAAGATTATAACTTTTTAGCTAACTACTTTTTTTCTTTTTTAGGTATAATAAGATTCTTTATTATTAAAGGACCTTTTACCATTTATATAGTCTTATTTATTATCTTATTTAGGTTAGTTAAATCTTTAAGTATAGTAAACCCTTTTATATATATTAATATAATAAGGTTTTCTATTTCTTTATAGTTTTTATTATTCTAAAAGTCTAGGTAGGTAAAAGACTTATAGACTAACTTATAGCTTCTTAAGAATTCTTTATTTAATACTAAAGTCTGCTTTAGTAGTAATATAAGTTATATAATAATAGCTAGTTATTTTTATTATTTCTTACTAGGTAAAGCTGTTTTTTATATCTTATTGCCTTCTAAGGTCTCCTTAGGGTTATTATCTAAATTAAAACTAGAAACTATAGTTAAAATGGTACCCTTAATACTTAATAGCTTTATAAGTTAAGAAGCCTCTGGTTTCTTAATAGGTATAATAATAAGCAAGGTTTCTGGCTTTTTAAGAGGTATTATAGTAGTTAAAGTCTTTAGTTTTATAAGAGGTATAGTCCTAAGTAGGGTAGTTTTAATTCTTAGTAATATTACCTTAGGTTTAGTTACTAATAGTTTAAGAAGCCCTTTCTTTTTAGCTTTTTTTAGTATTTATTATACTAAAATTAGTTCTTCCCTAAAGTATAAGTAATATATAGGAACTAAGTTAACTAGTTATAGTAGTTTTAAGGTTTAATAAAGCTTTCTTTTATAGAATTTATAAATTCCTAGGTAAGAAAGGTTCTTAATCTTATTATTAGTAGTTACTAATCTTTCTTTAAAACTAAGAGAATTAGGATTTTACTTAAGGTATTTATAAAAATTATAAATATAGTAAAGCTCTCCCTTAGTAATAGTTATAATATATAGTTAGTAGTTATTTAATTCCTAGCGCTAACTTATTAATTTAAATATAAGTTCTATTAAATCCTTCTTACCTCTTAGCTTATAGCCTTACTATAGGTAGTAAATCTAATATTTTAGTATACTACCTTACTTATTAATAATAGTAATTCTAACTCTTTAACTATTATAGCCTTACTAGTTAGAATCTAGTAATTTAGTAATTTAACTTAGTATATCTTACTAACTAAAAGTAATAAGTTCTTAATTTTTAGTTAAAACCTTATATAAAGAATATAAGTAATTACTACTAGTTATTATATAATAGTATTATTATATAGTTAGTTAGAAGCAACCATAAAGCTATTATTAATATTATTATAAACTAGTTATTAAACGCACCTATATATACTATTATTAAGTTATATAGTTAAGTATATTCTATAAGGTTATTATTATTCTTTTAAGTCTTACGAGCTGCATAACAAATCCGTCCTATATAGGTAGGGATCCGACATCGCGGATTATCCCGTAACAATAACCATAAGAAAGCAGCATAAGCTACAGACCTAAATATAATACTAATAACTATAATACATGCTTAAGGATATATTATTATAGTTAAACCCCTAGGCTAAATTAAGAACTTTAAGAATAAAATTAATAACTCTTAAATAAGAATAAGAATAAAACTATAGTAAGAAGAAAGCTAGGTAGTAGTAAATATACTATTTAACCTAAGAGCAATAAACTTAATAATATATTTAAACTTATTATTTAAAGCTAACTAAAGTAGGATAAAAATAAATAAGGTAAAGCTAGAAAGCGCCTTACTAATAAAACTAAAGCACTAGGGTATTATTAATAAAGTAGTATAAATAATAAATAGTATAGGTTATAGTAAATTCTATTAACTCTGTTATTATATAGCAGATATTAAAGAGGGACTAATCTTAGAAATAAACTAAGCTATAAACTATAAGCTAAAAGTACAATTATAAGCATTAGGTTATTAAAGATATCTAGTAATAAGGGAATGCCTAAAGCTAGTTACTAGCTTATAATAGATTTACTATATAAAAAAAGCAGTAAATATAATACTAATTCTTGGCTAATATATAATATAACTATCTATCTCTTAAAAAGAGCTAAATAAAAATAAAATAAGTAAAAAGGTTATTATAAAAATACTCCTACTAAACTATAAAGAATTTATAAATATATTTTTAAAGGAGTTAGCTAGTAGGCTACTCTCTTTAAAATAGAAAACTTATATAATAAAGTTAATAAAAGGAAAAATGCTACTATAAGGGCTAATTTATAACCTAATAAAGAAAAAGCTATAAGTTCTTTATAAATACTTAGCAGATATATAAAAGAAAGGCTAAATAAAAAGATTAATAAGTTTAGTAAGAGCCTTAATATTATTTATACTAAAAAAGGGAGGCTAACTATGCCTTTATATAAATTATAAAGGCCTTAATAAGGTTATTAAAAAGGATAAGGCCTCTCTTCTCCTTATATTAGAATTACTAAATAAATTAAGAGGAGTAATAATTTATATAAAGCTAGACTTAAAAGATGCTTACTACTAAATATATATCTATAAGGGTAATAAGTAGAAGATAGCTTTTTAATGCTAATATAATTACTTTAAATATTTTATTATACCTTTTAGCTTAGTAAATATACCTGCTACCTTCTAAAAATATATTAACACTATACTAAAAAAGCTAGTAAATATAATATATATTATTTATTTAAATAATATCCTAATTTATAGTAGTAATACAGCTATATATAAAGGGTATATTAAACTAGTCCTATAGAGATTATATATTATAAAGCTATATATAAACCTTAATAAATACAAATTCTTAATAATAAGGATTAGCTTTCTTAGATTTATTATTATACTAAAGGGTATTAAAATAGAACTAGAATATATTAAGGTAGTAATAAAATAGCTACTACTTAGTAGTATACTAAAGATATAAATCTTTCTTAGGTTTATAGGGTTTTACTAATAGTTTATTAAGATATATAGTAAAATCACTATCCTATTAATAAACCTTTTAAAGGAAGGGTTTAAAAAGACCTTTAAACTACCTTATAATATATAAGCTATATTTAAAATACTAAAATAAAAGTTTTTAAAAGCATTAGTCCTAGTTTATTTTAATTTAATAGCCCCCCTTTAAGTTAAAATAAACACCTTTGTATTTATTATTAGCATAATATTAGTAATATTAGTGCTAGGTAATTAGCACTTAGTTATATATATATTACAAAAGTTATTAGGTTTTAAACTCTATTATATAACACTTAATACTAAGCTACTAGCTATTATTATTAT